>CAUYQG010261716.1:0-26600 GCA_963574415.1 Tarsius wallacei | reverse complement strand
CATGGCGGAACTTTTCAAAATTGGAGTCAATCCTCTCAAACCCTGTTTCTGTTTTAGCGGTTAGGTGTGTGTAATACTCTAAACCCTTTGTCGTCATTTCGACAGCGCTCACAGTGTCTTCGCCAGAAGTAGATTCCACTTCAAGAAACCACTTTCTTTGCCCATCCACGGATAAGCAAACTCCTTTGCAACTCTGCATCCCTTGCAGTTTCATCTTAAGGTTGCAGCAACTCTGTCCCGTCTTCAGGCTCCATGTCTAATTCTAGCTCTCTTGCTCCATTCCATTCTGTCTGGAGTTACTTCCTCTACTAAAGTCTTGAACCCCTTAAAGCCATTTACGAGGGTTGAAATCAACGTTTTCCATACTCCTGTGAATGTTGATATTTTGACCTTCTCTCATGAATCACACATGTTAACTATTGGTCTGATCATGAATGTTCTTAATGGTCCCCAGAAGAATAAATAATTTTCAGAAGGTTTTCAATTTACACTGGCCAGCTTCATCAGAGGCATCACAATCAGTGGCAGCTAAAGCTTTACAAAATGTATTTCTTAAATAATAAGACTTGAAAGCAAAAATCACATCCATGGGCTGCAGAATGAATGTTGTATTCGCAGGCAATAAAACATTAATCTTCTTGTACACCTCCATCAGAGCTCTTGAATGAACAGGTGATTGTCAACAAGTAGTGATGTTGTGAAAGATTTTTTTTTTTCCTGAGCCGTATGTCTCATGGGTGGGCTTAAAATACTTGGTTCACTACACTGTAAACAGATGTGCTGTCATTCAGGTTGTGCTGTTTGATGTTTAGAGCACAGGCAGAGTAGATGTAGCATAATTCTGAAGGGTCCTAGGATTTCCAGAATGGTCCACGCACATTGGCTTCAACTTAAAGTCACCAGCTCCACTGGCCCCTAATAAGGCAGTCAGTCCTTTTGAAACTTTGAGGCCAGATATTGACTTCTTGTCTCTCACTGTACAAAGTCTTAGATGGCAGGTTGAAAAAAAACTAGAAGGCTCTTTAGTTTACACTGGAAATCTGTTGATAGCACAGTCACCATTATCAATGATCTCAGCTGGATCTTCTGGAGAAATTCCTGCAGTTTCTCCCTTAGTCCTTGCTGTCTCATCTTTCACTTTAGGTGAGGAACACAGCTTCTGTCCTTACACCTCACGAACCAACCTCTGCAGCCTGCCCATTTCTCTCCTCTGGCTTCCTCCCCTCTCTCAGCTCACCAACCTTCACAGACTTGAAGGGGGTCAGGGCCTCTGGCTTAGGATCTGGCTTAAGGGAATGTCGTGGCTGGCACCCTCTTCTACCCAGGCCACTCTGACTTTCTCCACATCAGCAGCAAGGCTGCTTTGTTTTCTTATCACTCATATGCTCCCAAGAGCAGCACTTTTAAATTTTCTTGAAGAACACTTCCTGTGTGTTCACAGCTTGGCTAACTGTTGGGTGCAAGAGACCCAGGTCACGGCTTGTCTTGGCTTCCAGCATGCCTTTCTCACTAAATGCAATCACTCATAGCTTATGACTTCAAGGAGGAGATGTGCAACATTTTCTTTCTTAGAGGCCATTGTAGGGCTGTTAGTTGGCTTCACTTCAATATTGCTGTGTCTTGGAGAGCTGGAAGGCCCGGAGGTGGGGGTGTGGGAGACAGCTGGTTGATGGAGTGGTCACAACACATAAATCACTTCCTTTCTTTTTGAAAGCAAGATTTATTGAGAGGACAGAAAAGCTCCTACGGCGGGTGAGGATCCGAAGGGGTTGCCCCACGCATAATAATTCTTGATTGAGCCTATCTTTTATGGGTGTGGTTTCCGACACACCCAAATAACGACAATAATAACATCAAAGATCACTCATCACAGATCACTGTAGTTGACATAATCATAAAGAAGCTTGAAATATTATTAGAATTATGGAAGTGTTGTAAGTGGAAATTAAACACCAGGTACCCACGGGCATCAGGATGGGAACAACAGCCACGGAGGATTCCAAAAGAGGAAGATGGGAAGGAGGGAAGCAGTGAAAACTTAGCCATTGCGTCCCAGACTCATCACTTGGGTGACACACCCAGCACAGGCCCAGCTTCACCATCATGCAACATAACCCACGTAACTAACCTGAACATGTACCCCTTGCGTTTAAAATTTAAAAAAGAAGATCACAGATGGAAGACAGAAACACGAAGGAAGCACACTCTGTTGGAAAAAGGATATCAAAAGATTTTCTTGATGCAGATTTGCCACAAAACTTTAATTTGTAAAAAAGTGCAAAATCGGCAAAGAGCAATAAAACAAAGTGCCATAAAGCAAGGTATGACTGTATATGCAGACCTACATAAAATCACGTAACATAAATATGATTTATTTTTATTTTTTTGAGTCTGAGGTCTCACTCTGTTGCCCAGGCTGGAGAGCAGTGGCACATTCGTGGCTCACCTCAGCCTCAACCTCCTGGGCTCAGGCGATCCTCCTGCCTCAATCTCCTGAGTGGCTGGGACTACAGGCATGTGCCGCGACGCTTATACATGTATCTTAAAATCTTTTATTTTTTGGATGCTTTCATTTATGTTGTTGGTTTCACATAATTACTGAAGATACTAAGAAAGATCAAATTCACCCCCAATCTCTTTTGGCACTTTTGTTTATATTCATTTTTCCAATTCTTCAGTTCTTTTGAGAATATCCATAGCCAGGTAATACAAATTTATTTAGAAACAAACAAACACACAATAAATCCTTAGTCTGTTTTATAAACTTTCATTCTACTGAGCATTCAATCACCGGAGTGTATTCTTAAAACACTAGTAATTTGGTTCAATTTCTATGCTCATTGCCTCTTATTGTAAAGTTCAATTGTTTATTCACATTATTTTCATCTTAGATGAAGGCAAATTATAATGGTGCAAGTCCAGTGACATGCTGAGATTTCAGGATTTAGAAAGTCTTGACTCCAAGATTGTTTCTCTAATATTTAGGAAAAGTTTTGTTTGGTTCAAAACACTCAATACACAGTGAATTCTCCATAGAGATATTTGATATTCTCATTGGAATATCTGAAAATTGGTTTCAATTTACTCAGTTACTTTTCCTGAGCTGAGCCAGTTTTCTGGAAGGAGGCACTTGTGAAATTTAAAGCTAACTGAACAAGTTCATTGTATTATGATTAATAAGAGGAAATGTAGACTCAAGTGTGTTTTCCTGAAGACTTGATCTTGAGTCTAAAATTGTATGTAATCATTTGAATCTATTTTTGTACTTTCTTTTCTTCCTCATGTCACAAGTTATACATACATTAACACTAAAAAGGATACCATAAACATTTAAACACTGCACATACTCAAAAAGAAAATCAAAGTCATCCCAAAACAATGATCTGGTGACAGGTACTTCTAATCTTATGATACATAGATTTCTAATGTTTTTCTATTGTTATAAAACACACATATAAAACTAGAATTACCTTTTTAATAATATAAGATGTTTTAAAATTTAAAAAATGTGCAATGAAGATAATTTTACTTAACATAACTGATAATAGCTGCATGGTATTCTAGTGTATTGGTGTTTAAAAATTAGCTTTTGGAACACAAGTTCTTCATGATTTTTTAATAATACATAAAACGCTGGAAAAATAACATATTAACTAGTCTGTGCACAAGCCATGACTATTTAGGATAAATTCAAAGAAATGGAATTAGTCAAAATTGTATTTATTTGGTAAGTTTCCCATGTGAATTGCTTAGAAATTTATACCATCTTAAGAGTTTTGTGTAAATCACCAGCATGCCATTAGCATGAACCTTGACTGTCTAGTTTTTATTTCTATTGTTTGTTTTAATATTTATTAAGTGAAAATGACAAGTTATAACTCATTTTAAACTGCATTCATTTGATTTTTAGTCAGTTTAAGCTTTCTTTCCTCTTATTTTAGCCAATTTATTTTATGTAGTTTCATGTTCTTTGCTATATTCCTTTTGGGCATTCATATAGTTTTTTGGTTTGCAAAATCTCTTTAAAATATACAAAAATAACAAATATATATTTTTAAAGATTATGTTTATAATATGCTTAAACATATACATAAAAGTGTGTCATTTAAAAATTTATAATTCCTGCATTTTGTGTTACCGTCTTTCTTATAAGAAGCCAAAACAAAACAGAAATTATCTTAGAAAAGTGTCTGCTGAATATTTTCAACAGGTGGTTGGTTGAATTCAGAGATGGGGGGCCCTCGGATAAGGAGGGCGACTGTGATTACCTGTGCTCTATCGTACATTTCCATAAAGTAACTTTAGACATTTACACCGCAATTACAAATCAACCAACTAAGAAATTCTTTGGCTGTTATTTTCATTCTTAGAACACCTGTCCATTAAGTGTATATGTTGGAGTACTTGAATTCATCCTTTATTGTGGGTATGCTGTAATGGGAAATAAAGCTAGGTTTGTTTTTGTTTAGATGAAATGTGGGATTGAATATTGTATCTTTTATGGTTTTGCCTTATTTTTGAATATGTGAAATCTCAGCATGGTTCAAAAGTCAGTATCATATAAAAGCTATACAGCGGTCTGTCTGTTCTTAAAGGATGCATGGCAAGAATGCCTCTCCGTCTCAAGTAAGCTCTCATCATGCCCTGTGGCTGTTACTTTTGCAGTGGAAAGTGTGACTGGAAAACTAGCAAGGATTCTTTTTTCTTCATAGTTTCACAGATAGAAGATTTGTCCTTATTGTAGATCTTAGCAACCCAGAATGCAACTTTTTTCTTTTTTAAAAAATTAAGTTAAGGCCTTTCACCTTTTCACTTAAAAGAAGCATTTTTACAGCTTCTCTTTGGCATATCCAAGTAGCCAGCAGGCTCCTCTAATACTTTGGGGCCATTATTAGGTAAAATAAGGGTCACTGGACCACAAGCACTGCTATGGGCCAGGGGATCTGATAACTAAGATGGTCACCAAGTGGCAAACAGCGGACAGTGTCAGAAATGTGGATCTGCTGGGCAAAGAGTTACATGTCCTGGGTGGGCAGTGCCAGGCCAGGTGAAATATCATCATGTTTCTCAGAATGACATGCAATTTTCAACTTTTGAATCGTCTACTTCTGGGATTTTCCACTTAATATTTTCAGACTGTGGATGACGGTGGGTACCTAAAGCTAGGGAAACAGCACTATGGATGATGAAGGAGCACGGACTTTGGCATGTTTCCACTCCTAACTCTTATCTCTGCTCTTGCTGGAGAATGATTTCTATTGTCTTGATTTATCTTTCCTAGTTTTATTATTTTTATTTTAAGTACAGTTTAACTAAAAAGTAAATTAGAGGAAGAGAGGATGAGAAAGAGACAGAGAGAGGAAATTCACCTCTCTAAGGTGGGAGAGGGGGCCAGGGGAAACATGACGGCCATGGCTTAAAGAGCATAGGGCCACACCCGAGTCTAGTAAAGCAGTGGTGTTTTATTTATACAAAACAGCAAGTTCATCGATTGGCTTTCTTTTTTCTTTCTTATAAAATGGTGGACTATGAAATATCCCTTGAAACTTATTTTTGTGCACCAAGTGGCATTTCTTGGAAACCAATCCACTGGTAGTTTCTAGAGATTCCATAAGCTGTTTATTTGCTTATCAGTCACTAGAAATCCACAGCATTCCATGGCTTCCAATAATTTGTTATGGCAAGTAATACCTCAGTGAATGCATTTGCGCCTGTAAGATTTTGCATTTGCGAAGCTGCATCTTCAGAACAAATCACCAGTTGTACCTTCTGTTAAACCCTAGAGGTGGTATCGTACCATCTAGCATACTCAGCAACAGTGTGTGAGAGTGTCTGTTCTCTCATGGGGTGAGGTTTTGAATGTTTACTAATTTCATAGGTGAAAAAAACCTGTATCTTGGGATAGCTTTCATTTGAATTTCTTTTAAGAGTGAAATGGAACATCTTTTAATGTATTCAAGGAAGTTTTGCGTAGCTGTTTTTTGGTAACCTTTTGTTTGCACTTTTAATTAATTGGTGATTTCATCTTTTTTCTTCGGTTTTTATGGGTCTTTTTTAATAGTGTCTCTTTATATTTGATATATGTTGCAAATGTTTTTTTCTTTTCCTCTAGTTTTTTTCTTTTTCTTTTTTTTTTAAGTTGGAGTCTCACTCTGTCGCTCAGACTGGAGTGCAGTGGCACGCTCCCAGCCACCGCAGCCTCGACCTGCTGGGCTCCGGCGATCCTTCCTCTCAGCCTTCCAAGTAGCTGGAACTACAGGCCTGTGCCACCATGCCCAGCTAATTTTTGATTTATTGTAGAGATGAAGTCCCACCAAGTTGCCTGGGTGGGTCTCGAACTCGCAGGCTCAGGCAATCCCCTCACCTCGGCCTCCCAAAGTGCTGGGATTACAGGCTGAGCCACCGAGCTCAGCCTTCTTCTAGTTTTTTATTTATTTATTTTGACTGTGTTCATGGTATTTTTCCATACAATTTTTTAAAGGATGCCGTTGACTTTAGCACTATTTTATTTTAGTGTGTCTGGATTTTGAGCCATGTTTTTAAAAATCTACCCAAATCAACTAAAAATAAATATTTTCTTATAAGAAGTGTAATAATAGCACTCTTTTGAAAGTGAATTAGGCTCAATTAATAAACTCTCTGGTATTTCAAATGTAACCCTGGACTTTTCCAGGAAAAGGAACATGCAGTTACTTATTTACAGGCAACATCTCATTTAAGCTCTGAGTTATCTTGTACATCTTGCATATCCTTTCTTAACTTTAGGTTAAAGCCAAAACTATTCTGTTTTCACATTTGAAAATATTTTATCATGTTACTACCAATAGAACTGTTGCATTATTAGGCAGAATAATTCTGTATTTTCAGATATTGACATATTGCAGTGCACATATATATTAGTCTATTCTGCCCCTTAAAGCATCATTGATTTCAGAAATAATGAGGTGCAACAGCATCTATTTATTCTGCTTAAGAATGGAGATCTGGATCTTTATTTTTACATAGTCACTAATCATTAATACTTTGTAAAATATTGATCGCTTTACTTATTCTAAATTGCAGATTGTCATCATTAGAAAAAAACTCAAATGTGGCAATCCATATTAAAGTCCAATTAATTCCAATGGCGAGAAAAAAATGAGTTCCTACTGAGAATTGAGTATGTACTGATGCTTTACCTATGCTATTTCAATTAATCCTTGAGAGGACCCAGTATAGTCCATAGAACTATTCTCATTTAACAAGGCAGGGACAAAAGCTCAGAGCTAACTAACCTGTGTCCAAGGTGGAAAGTCCGAAATGAAGCGAGCACGGATATAAACTCAAAGCGGCATGACTCCAAATAACTCACTTTTCTCTCATACTTTATGGCCTCAAATAGGAAACAAATTGCAACTTTTCTGGGAACTTCTTGAAAGACATTGCAGTGTTTTCACCTTTGTGACTGTTGTATGCTGGCTATGTAATAGAAAGCTCCCATGATATCACATTATCACTCTATTTCACACACAATTTAAAAACTGAATCCTATATTCCAGCAAAACTGATGCAGGGTGCAAAGCTTGTGGATTCTTTGACTCAACCCTAAAATGGATTTTAGGGTGGCCCGCAAAGTTTTAAAACAAAGCTTATTCGAGAAAGACTTGGGGAGATAGAGAGAGACATGCCAGAGCTGGCGTGGGTGAAAGAAAATCGAATTTCTGCTTTTGACAAAAGGTCTGATATACCTTCACCATGACCGATGTTCTAGAGGGCCAGGTAACCAAACCTCTGGAGAGATCTCTCTGCCGCTGATGGGAAGAATGGGCACTTTTTCCAGGGAACCACCTTGATGGAGTTTTCCTTTGGTGAGCTGAGGGGGTGGGGCAGAGAGGGAGTGCACTTGGAATTCATGTTCCAGCTTGCAGGTCCAGTCAGCCTGTTGGCAGGATATCCAGACACCGTCCTAAAATCTACCTACAAGAAATGTATCTATCTATGCCTAACCTACATGATAGCCACCTTGCCTCAAAATCAAGTACAGCTAACACCTAAGTGACAATGAGTGACAATGTGGTCATGCTGATCATCCCAGACCAGCTCTCATGTGGGTGCTGGAGATTTCTGTGTGCAGAAATACATGCCCATTAAAGAACGTAGATTTTTCCCTGCATTTTTTGGTCATCCTTATAAGAGATCTGTATTCTTGCAACATGGAGTTTCTTTAAAGGCTCCTTTCAGCAGACCAGGGAGGGATGGGCCCGCTTCTCAGGCTCTGGAATTAGAGGGCATGCCTAGCCTCAGGCCCTCATTTTGAAAGCACCATCCACCGCATATCAAAGAACAAAAGAGGCAGCAAAGCCAGTCTTTTATTTTCCTACCTTGGACTTCCATCTGTTTAGAAATGCCGTGACATTTCTCGCAGGTTTCCTCCTCAGGGCCCTTTCAGAAGGCACATAAAAGAATGAATGCAGGAACGGAACGGGGCTTTCTCCCGTGCAACTTTCAGCTCTGTTGGCTTTCAATGCAGAAATGTATTTAGAACTGGATAAGGTTTGTTAACTCTTAGATGCCACTGCCACTCATCCAGGGAGAAAGAATAAAACTATATGTGTGATGAGATTTGCAATTCAAATCCAGTCATCTCACTTTGAAAATATAGTGTGTTGTGCATCAGATAAGACACAGGAAGGCAGGAAGAAGGTTTCGCATTCACCTTTAGTGATAATATTGTAGTTGGTCTTTAAGAATCTCTGATATTTGTATATCCCTTAGAGTCTATTATAAAGACTTTTTGATGGGCTTATGCTTTAGATTTAATTCCAACTATACTAGAACACATCCGTTTTTAGGAAAATCAGTGTTTTTGAATAACTTTTGATTTAAAAGAATGAAAACCAAAGAAGTAAAGCTACTTTAAAAATCTTCAAATATTTGTGTATTTTAAATTTGAATTTTGTAGGCCTTATCCGCCATTTTTCACACAACTTGCGAGATTCCTCCGAAGAGGCAAACAAAGAGAACCAGACAGATATAATCAGAATCTTTCAAAGCACAATACAGAACAGGCAAGAACAAGCTCCTTTCATGACAGGGAAACTCAATTGTACTGGCTGTCACTCACAAAGTATTATTTTAATGATTTCAAGGAGTGTTTGCTCCAACAAATTCAACTCACTTTAACTGGAAAAATAATACGCGTTTTGAATGACAGCAGTACCCAAATGCATTGGAATCATTTAACTTTAGTTGAAGAACTGTCATAATGGGGAAAAAAACACAGCACAATAAACGTTTCTAAGTTCTGTGCTTGGGTAGTGACTTGGTGGCATACTATGGGTCTTTAGGAAAAAATGGAAATAATATAAACTCAGAATCTATCAACTATGAACGTGGATCTGGGCTGCCTCAGTAGAGAATTGTGTATTAATCAAATCAAATCATAGGGAGTAGTCATGGTTATTGTGGTAAATTTCCTCCTACCTAACCCATATGGATAGTCTATGAGCCTTGTTTGTGCTGCATGATCCTGCCCAGTCTAAGTTGATTTGCCTAGCTGTGGCCACCTAAATCAAGAGAGCCAGTCAGACTCTTCTCCCAGGAATCTGGAGTTTAGATCCACACACCAAAAATAACAGGATGTGACTTATGGCTGAAGCTGGCATATATGACCCTTCCATCAAGAGAAAGTATAGACATTCCTATATCTACAATCTACAAAATGACTCCTTTTGTTTGTGTGTTTGTTTGAGATAGATCTCACTATGTTGCCCAGGCTGGCTCCAGCAATCCTCCTGCCTCAACCTCCCAAATAACTGGAATCATAGGTGCATGCCACCACATTCACCTTACAAAATGACCCTTATTCTTACTTTATTCTGAAGCTTAGTAGATCAGCTCCTCCTTGGATTTTATGAGGTTACCTAATAGTCCTTTAATAATTTTCCTAATTAGACTCTCTCATTAGTTTCTTTCACTTGCAACTAAACATTAGCAGAAAAGTATCCCTGTTTAACCTTTTCTCCTTTTTTTAAAATACCAAATCTTCACAGAACACCTTCCTCTAAATACAATATTTTGAGTGACATTTATATTGAAAAAATATATTTTTTCTCTCCAAATAAGGTGCTGAACGCCCCTCTTCCAAAAATCTAAACTCTGAAATGTCCCAAAATCTGAAACTTTTTGAGCACTGATGTGACAATAAAAGGAAAGTGTCATTGGAGTATTTTGGATTTCAGATTTTCAGATTAAGAATGCTCAACCAGTAAGTATAATGCAAATATTCCCAAATCCCCAAGATATCTCAAATTTTAAATACTTCTGGACCCAAGCATTTCAAATAAGAGAGACTCAAGATAC
The DNA here is from genome assembly GCA_963574415.1 of Tarsius wallacei. Taxonomy (NCBI): domain Eukaryota; kingdom Metazoa; phylum Chordata; class Mammalia; order Primates; family Tarsiidae; genus Tarsius; species Tarsius wallacei. The sequence goes on along the minus strand of CAUYQG010261716.1, from coordinate 16,259 downwards.
ATATTTTTAACAAGATTATGTGCAAATTAATTTCTAGAGTTATGTAATAAATTCAACTGGTAGACCCTCAAAGTCATAATAAGACAACTTGAAAAGCAGGCCCAAGGTAAAAAATGGGGAGGTGTATTTTGGGTGTTACTAGGCCTGAGAGGCCATTACACTACACAAAACCATCTTCATTGGTGTTGAGGAGATGTTTTAGACATTACAAATGCTAATACAGCTATCTCATGGTACATCATTGCACTTTTAGAATCTGGTTGGGAGTTTTGCTTGATATATGAATTACGCATTTTTCCATTAGAAAATAAAAATAGCATTCCCCCTGTATACTTTGCCTGCAAATACTGAAAGTTATCAGTCTATTGGATGAAGTAACACCAGTGCAAAGTTGAAAGTGGTGTGACCCACAAGAAGGTTAAGGAATACTGCCATGGGAACTCATGGGGGCTTAGAGGAAAGACAAAAAATAATACCCAATATCACAGAAAATGATACCCCATATCATGAAAACTGATGCCCATTACATGATGAAAAATGATACCGCATGAAAAATACCCTATAGCATGGAAAATGATGCTCAATATTACATAAAACAATAGACAAAGTCATGGAAAATGATACCCTATATCATGAAAAATGATGCCCATCATCACAGAAAATGATACCCACTATCACAGAAAATGGCAACCAACGTCATGGAAAATGATACCTGATATCACAGAAAATAATACCCGATATGATGAAAAATGATTCCTAGTATCACATAAAAAATACCCAACAGCACAGAAAATGATGCCTGATACCATGGAAAATGATACCCAATTCATGGAAATCGATACCCAGTATCACATAAAATCATACCTGATATCACAGAAAATGATATCAAATATCATGGAAAATGATGCCCAATGTCACATAAAATTATGCCCAGTATCATGGAAAATGATGCCCAATATCAGATAAAATGATGCCCAGTATCACATAAAATGATACCCAATATCACGGAAAATGATAGCCAATAGCATGGGAAATGACACTTGATATCATGGAAAATGATACCCATTATCACGAAAAATCATACCTGATATCATGGAAAATAATGCCAAATATTGTGTAAAATGACATCTGATATTGTGAAAAATGAAACCCGATATCATGGAAAATGACACCTGATATCATGGAAAATGATACCCATTATCATGTAAAAGATATTTGTAAATAAATCAAAGGGTAGAGATTTGAGACTAAAACTTTGGAGCTACATGCATAGCGATAATAGAGAAACAAGATTATTATAAAATAGATTTTAGTTAGAGACAGAAACCTGCTCTTTGACAAACACTTTAGAGAAACCATGTAGTAAGATGGGAACAGACCTTGAAAGCATGTACTAACATATGAATGTGGCTAAGTTGGTTTTTCTCAGAAAACGATCAAGGGTTTTATCAAATTCTCCATGCCACCAGACTGATATTAAAATGATGAAATCTCTATAGGAATGCATGGATTAAACAACTATATTTTATGAGCTATTATGAGTATTTTTTAAAGTTATGCTTTCTATAGAAAATTATCAAAAGGAAGTTTAAGCTATTAGGCAGCAATCTGACACATTTTTCCATTGCTATTTGAGCATTTTAATATAACGTATACATTCACTAGACAATTTTCTTAGAGTAACTCATCAGTGGAATATTCACAGAAACAAAAGGGATTGTCATAACACAGAATCATCCCCCTCCTTTTTGTTTTTTAGCCAAGGTCTCACTCTGTCACCCAGGCTGGAGTGCAGGGGCACGATCATTGGCTCACTGCAGTCTCAAACTTCTGGGCTCAAGTGATCCTCTCATCTCAGCCTTCTAAGGAGCTGGGGTTGCAAGTGCACATCACCACAGCTGGCTTGTTTTTGGATTTTTTGAAGCGATGAAGTCTTACTATGTTGTCTAGGCTGGGCTTGAACTTCTGGGCTCCAGCAATCCTCTCGTCCCGACCTCCCAAAGTGCTGGGCTTACAGGCATGAGCTACCATACCTAGCAGTATCAACCCATGTTGAAAAACAGCAGGAATAAACAAACATATCTAAAATACTTAGGGAAAAAAGTTGTTACCTGCTGGGAAAAACTAGACTGTGATCTAACTGAAAGATTTTAACATGTCTAAAGAAAGAATGCAGCAAATAAAAAAACAATTTTCAAAGCAAGTATGTTAAAAAGGAGAAAAGGAGCCTTGAGCAATGATCACAGATGCAAATCTTGGCAGGGCCCATCCTTTTAACTCCGTCCAGGGAGGAGATAGCCTGATCTCCCCTAGAAACAGACTTGACTCTCCTGGTGGTCGGTTTTCCTAACTGAGGAAGCTAGGCGTTAGCCTGTTTTGACTTAATGCTGGTTAGAGTTTAAACCATATTTCAAACTTACACAGTCGTATTTTGCAATCACCAAACAGAATTTTGACTTTGACTTCTCCTCCAGTACAACTTATAAGAGAGGAAAAATGGCTAGTTAGAATACGTAAGGGTCAAATTTCCTTAGTAGCTGTACTTATTCCCAAAACTGAACGCAGAAGTAACTTGATAATGTTTATCAGCTCCCATCATTTCAGAGGATTATAAAAACAATGTAACATTCTCGAACTCCTGGCCTCAAGCAATCCTCTCACCTTGGTCTCCCAAAGTGCTGGGATTACAGGTGTGAGCCTTCACAACCCGCTTACTGTGTAGCATTCTAAAAGATGAAAACAAATTATTGAAGGAGCCACGGGGGAAAGCCAAATTGTCTGAGAAGCCAAATGTCTTAGTCCATTCTGCGTGGCGATTGCAGAATACTGCAGACTGGACATTGTATACACAGCAGAAGTCTTTTTCACTGTTTGGAAGGCTGGGAAGTCCAGGTTTGAGGAGAGAGCATCTGGCAAGCTTTTTCTGGCTGCATCCACCCATGGCAGAAGTCAGAAGGGCAAAGAGAGGGTAAGAGACAAAGAGGGCCAAGCTCGTCTTGTGTGAGGAACCTGCTCTGTGACTATGAACCCACTCCCACACTGCACTAGCCCACTCGTAGGGGTGGTGCTCCCATGACCCAGACACCTCCCACTAGGCCCCACCACCCTACACTGCTAACCTGGGGTTCAAATTTCCAACAGGAGAGCTTTGGGAAACACATTTAAACCACAGCACTAGAGAATGCATCAGTGCACAAAAATGGAACCACACGCTGAATTTATTAAAAACGTATTCACTTAATAATGAATTAACCGTAGCTTACTGTGACATTTTTTTATTTCATAAACTCACGCTGCTAACCTTTTTGATTCTTTTTGTAACAACACCTAACTTAAAACACAAACATTGTACAACTCTACAAAAATGTTTTCTTTCTTTATGTCTTGATTCTGTAATCGTTTTTTCTAATATTAGTTTTTCTTTAACTTTTAAAAAATTTTTGTTAAAAATGAAGACACAAACACGTGCATCAGCCTAGGCCTATCAGGGCCAAGATCGTCAAGACGTCGCTTGGCAGTAGGAATTGTGAAGCGCCCCTGTGTCTTATGGGACCACTACTGGGCACAGTCCCTTGCTGACCAGCGTAGTTATGCAATGGCGTATGCCTGTGTGGTCATATACAGGTGGTGATCGGTAACGGGGAAGTGAAAGACTTTCCAAGGGATCCCTGTGTACAGAGTAAAGGGAAGTCACTGACAAAGGAACCTATGAAGGGCCAGCATTCAGGGAGCAGCTTGAACTAGTCTTGGAAGAAATCAGACAGAGGGCTCAGCATCTGAGAGCTCACAGAAGATGCAACATGATGTCTCCAGAAGGTCTTACGATTGACACAAAACCCACAGTGTGACCGTTTTTACATCACTTAAGAGAGCACAGCAAGCCTGTTGCTTGGAATATTTGCTTTTGTTTAGTTTGCTTCCGGTTTTTGTGACCTGGGTTTAATTTCTCCCATGTATCGTAATGAAGCTCTAAAATAAGGACTCAAGTGCGTGAGTCTAAAATAAGGACACTTTCTTATGACATGGCTCATTGTAGGTTTGTGGGATAGCCTCAATGTAAAACACAGTAAAATAAATCTGTGAATGTCTGATACAATGTTGTCTATACATGTTCCTCTCATGTGGTTTGGTAAAAGGATTAAATTGGTATTTCTGGAAAAATGGAGAGACTTCCATTCTCCGTAATTATTATTGTTTTTATAAACAAAAGTATTTAAGTTATAATCTCTGAAAATTAGCTGGAGTGAGAAAATGCTGTGTTTCCAATTAAATGCAATTCATTTCTTTGATGACTGCAGAGGGTAAAGGTTTCTTATACAAATTTAAATTCCTAATTTCAAAATTTGCCTCAATGAGTGGGTTATCCATGTATTTAAGTTATTATGCATTATTCTTTATAGCAGGAGACACTACTAGTAATCAATAGCTGGATGCCTTTTCCTTCCTGGGTATAAGTGAAAACTATGCTTTCCAGTCCCCTTACAGTGTGGAAGTGGGCAGCGTGACTAGTTGTGGCCATGAAATATAAACAAACATAATGTAAAGCGCTTCTTGGATAAGGCAGTGTAACTCTCCCTACACCATGAAAAGGCTTCTCTCTTCCCCTCCTGTAGCAAAAAATACTGACCTTATATTGGGAGAGCAAAGACGGCATCCTGGATCCTGGATTCACTCACAGCAGAGAGCTACTTTGGAGAGCTCCTGACCTACAGCGGATTGTATAAGAGTGACACATTTCCACTGTGCTTTCCATGTTTAGGGAGTGTGTGCTACTGCAACAAAGCCTGACTTACCCTGGCTAACATATCCTCCCAGGTAGCTTGTCAGAAAATTTGCCTGGTCCTGCTTTCATTTGATAGAGTTTTAAGTTACAAGTAACAAATTGAGGCCAGACGAAGTGGCTCATGCAGGCAATCCTGGCACTTAGGGAGCCCCAGGAGGAAAGATGGCTTGAGCCTGGTAGTTTGAGACAAGCCAGGCAATATAGTGGCATCCCATCTCTACCAAAAAGTGAAAAAAAAAATATTAGCTGGGCACGGTGGCATATGCCTGTCATCCTAGTTATTTGGGAGGCTGAGGAGAGAGGCTCACCTGCGCCCAGGATGTTGAGGTCACATTGAGCCATGATCATGTCACTACACTCCAGCTTGGGTAACAGAGTGAGACCTGACTAAAACAAACTAACAAAAGTAATAAATGGACATTCTAGTTTTATTCTCAGTGATCACACCACCACACTCCAGCCTGGGTAACAGAGTGAGCCCCGACTCAAATAATAATAATAATTATTATTATTATTATAGTAATGATAATACTAGTAATAATGATAATGATGATAATAATAATAATAATAATAAATTGTCCTTCTTGCTTTATCCTCTGGGAGTTTTATTGAGACACTGAACATTCACTGATTAGTGTCATATGCCAGACACTAAACTAGACACTAGAGAGAAAACCAAACATCAGGTGATCTCTGATTTCTAGATAATCACAATGACTGAAGCAGAAAAAAAAGGATTTAAACGTAGTGATAATTTAATTCGGATAGAGAAAGGATAGAGATATGCATAACTTCGTTATGGAAATCTAACCTGTGTGTGCCATGAACATTCTTGCAGGAACAATGAACAGTCCCTGAAAGAGTGACTGAGAGTTATTCAAGCAAAGAATAGAGAGAAAGTAGGAAAGGAACTATTTCAAGTAGCGGGGAGAACCTGAGAAAAAATTAAGAGGGATAGCAAAGTGAAGGGAGAGGGTGGAAAGCAGACCAAGACCGTTGGAGTGAAAATGACGGGGTGTGGACCAGGCATGGACGGAGCTGGGGACCCAGTCAGGGATGGGCCCGGGAGATGAACGCTTCCATCATTCCTGGGTGGGCAGGACGGCGTTGAAATGAATCGGCTGCTGTGGGTGAAGGACCGGGCAGGAGTCTGCGGCTGTGGCAGAAAGCCATGAGCTTTCGGGAGCCACAGAGACAAGACGAAGACTGAATCACGGAAGACGGGTGACTGTCCAGGCTGTGCCTCCCTGATGTGCTTGATGTCATCTGATCTTGGAATCTAAGCAGGGTTGGGCCTGGCTAGTCCTTGGATGGGACAACAAGGGCTGGGAACTGTCACTGCTTGATCTGAAACCCAGGCATTTCCAGTTGCCAAGCGTGTGACCTAGGTAACTGTAACTGCGTGCATTAATTACCTTATCTGTGTAATTGGAATGGAGATTTTAAGTCTCTTTACAGAGTTATTATAAATTTTGGATGTGGTAGTAAGTAAACTAAGCTTAGCTATATTGGCAGGTACACGGAAAAACAGGTGAATTCAGAAATCTCTATGAGGGCAACGGGTCCCTCGCTGGCTAAGGGTTAGGTAATGAATGACAACCACTCACATTTTTTTTTTTTTGAGTCGGAGTCTCACTCCGACGCCCAGACTGGAGTGCAGTGGCCGCTCCCGGCCCCCGCAGCCTCGACCTGCTGGGCTCCGGGGATCCTTCCGCCTCATAATGATCAGAATGTTCTGATTTGACCTCTTTAACTGTGAAAACAGAAGTTGCTGGTCCGCTTTTCAGGTTTTCACCAGGTTTCTTATTACAGGCATGTGTTGCTTGACAACAAGGGGATGCATTCCGAGAAATCTTTCTGTGGGCAATGGAGAGTGTGCCCACACCACGCTAGATGATTCAGCCTGCTACACACCTCGGCTGCAGGGGCCGGCCAGTGGCGCCTGGGCAATAGACCTGCAGGGCACGTTACTCTATTGAATACTGTAGCCAGTTGTAACATGATGGGGAGTATTTGTGTATCTACCCAGATCTAAATGCAGAAAAGGCACAGTAAAAACATGGTATAAAAGATCAAAGCCGGTGCATCTGTCTAGGACATTTTGCATGAATGGAGCTTCCAGGCTGGGAAGCTGATTGGGTGATTCTGTGAGTGATGGGTTGAATGTGAAGGCCGGGAAGATGACCATACACCGCTGAAAACTCCATGAACACTGTACATCAAGGTTACGCTGAATTTATTAAAAACGTATTCACTTAATGAATTAACCTTAGCTTACTGTAACTTTTTTTATTTCATAAACTCACTCTTCTAAACTTTTTGATTCTTTTTGTAATAATACCTAACTTAAAACACAGACATTGTATAACTCTGCAAAAATATTCTTTCTTTATATCTTTATTCTGTAATAGCTATTTCTAATATTAGTTTTTTTTTTAACTTTTAAAATTTTTTGTTAAAAATGAAGACACAAACACATGCATCAGCGCAGGCCCATCGGGGCCAAGATCATCAAGACGTCACTTGGCAGTAGGAATAGTGAAGCGCCCCTGTGTCTTATGGGACCACTGCTGGGCACAGTTCCTTGCTGACCAATGTAGTTATGCAACAGCACATGCCTGTGTGGTCATACACAGGTAGTGATCTGTAATGGAGAAGTGAAAGACTTTTCAAGGGCCCCCTGTGTACAGAGTAAAGGGAAGTCACTGACAAAGGAACCTACGAAGGGCCAGCATTCAGGAAGCAGCTTGAGCTAGGCTTGGAAGAAAGACAGAGCGCTCATCATCTTCGAAATTGAGAATGTCTCCATTTTTATTTGCCTGTTCCTTGTAATAGAATCCTAGGTATCCTATGTGATCCAAACTCTACTGAGAAAAAGGACTGCCATTTGCCTTACTCCAGACTTATTTCTCAATAGCTTCAAAACCTAATCATGGAAAGATGGCCATTTTTTGTTTTCTGAATTGAATAGGTTTTGGTACCTTTGTTAGGATATCCTTCAATATCTGAATTCTTACTCTCTGTTAGATGAAATTATAAAAAACCATTGATTCACAAAATGTGGTGTCCTTTGCCTTCTGAGTCTGATGTTTGGACGTTATAACCCGATAGATTTTTTTTAATGTGTGCTTTTATCTGAAAAACTTTAACACACCCCAAATAAATAAAGATAAGGCATAATAGTGTCTTAGTCTAACTTATAAGGTATACATTCATGTAGAACTAATTTCTATTCTTTAATTCTCATAAAATAAACCAAGAAACATACCCAGCCTCCTTTATGGCTATTTGTGGCCACGTGAAAAAGTTGTAACAGAAAGGAGAGGTCAACAAAATGATGTCTGCAAGTTCTGGGTTACATCCTTGGAAGGAAACCGCTTGACCTCCATTCTCATTCCAGGAGATCAGAGTGAAGACATGGCGTTGACTAGTCATCATTGACCACGAGGGTGAGGAAACATCCTGGGGCGGGAAGGAGCTAGACACGGCGTGTCCTGTGTCACCAGGGGAAAGGACTGTCCTGCCTCTTGGAAGGCTGCTCATCAGCTCAGACATTCATGTCATGTAACTTTTTCCTCTTCCTCCTTCTTGAGAGTGGGTCTGCCACAAAGAAAATATTTGTCATTGGTTTTGATCACTTAATTAGGAAAGACGGCAGTTTTACAGCCACTTGTTTATGCAGCAAGCAGGTTTAATTTGGGTGTCCGAATTAAGAAACAGACAGCAATTAGACTTTCTCATAAAGACACAATGGAATATTATGCAGCCATAAAGAATGAAAAACATATGGACTTTGCAGCAACCTGGATGGATTTGGAGTCGATCATACTCAGTGACCTATCACAGAAAGAAAGAACAGAGTTCCATATGTTCTCACTCATAAGAGGAACTTGAACAATTATAATACTATAAGAAAGCGATTGGCAGTAGTGGAAAACTGTCAGGGGAGGGGCAGTGGGATTGACAGTCGAGGGAAACTGCTAGGGGAGGGAGGGGCATACCTCATTAACAGGGGTACCTGCATGATCAATGTTTGTATACCCAACCCTGAATTGTACCCCACATCTTTATAATAAAAACTTTAAAAAAAATCTGCTTACTCCATAATAGAGAGGATAACTTGGACTGTCACTGGCCTTACTGTGACTGATTTCCCAATACCTCTAAAACTCAAGCATGGAAAGATGGCGTTCTGCATGCCACTTGATTATATCCTGAGACTCAGTTCCTTGAGAAGGTGGAAAACTGATAGAAAAGCAAAATCCAAAAATGTGTGCTTGTGAGAGACATGCAAGATTATGGAAGTGTTAGAAGTAGTGAACTGTTAAATAGACCAGACAAAAATAACCACAAGAAACCTAGCATAGGTATTAATTTCAGACACCACGGATTTTAAGCTAAAAAAAGTAAGGAATAAAGAGAAGCATTTCATAATGATGAATATTAAGAGTGTCTCTGCCAGGCGCAGTGGCTTACACCTGCCATCCCAGCACTTTGGGAAGTCAAGGTGAGAGGATTGCCTGAACCTGCGGGTTTGAGACCAGCCTGGGCAACATGGAGAGACCTCTTCTCTACAATAAATCAAAAGATTAGCCAGACATGGTGGTGTGTGCCTGTAGTTCCAGTGACGTGGAAGGCTGAGGCAGAAGAATCACCTGAGCCCAGCAGGTCGAGGATGCACTGGCTGTGAGTGTGCCACCGCACTCCAGCCTGGGTGACAGAGTGAGACTCTGACTGAAAAAAAAAAAGAATCTCTGACATAATCAAGTGTCTTTTATTTATACACATAAAATTCACTGAATTTTTGTAACAGCTGAATATTTGGGCAAAAATAAATTCAGAAAAGTGCTTACTTGGCAGTATGTTTATCAAGAGCTCCGTGTGTGTGTGTGTGTGTGTGTGTGTGTGTGTGTTTATTTTAAACATGTTTTGGATGGTCATTGATTAAAGCAAGACAGAAATAAGAAGCTGTTGGAGACAGAAGAATTATAATTATAATTTCAACATAATTTATTATAGGATTTATCTAAATCCACATTGTGAATTACTGTATATACATGTAGACTGCATATGTGTATGAATAGGTATATTTATACCTAGTGACTTGTTATTCATGCATGTCCATACATTGATCAGTTGTATTTGAACTGTTCCTTTCTAAAGCTCCAGTTGTAATCGCTATCAAGTATGAATATCATTACCATCGACAAAAAATATTTGCTTCTCTGGAAAAGTAAACATCTTTAAGAGAATAATCAGATGTGAATACATGTAGTGAAATTGTCCATGAACATACATATACTTTTTGCTAACCGTGGAACATATATAAGTCAACACATAGAAAATATGCATGATACATTAAGTTCAGATGCTTGGAAAAGCCCAAGAACAGAGAAGACCCAGCTGACTGTAATGGAAGTCTTCCCGCAGTCTGTAGTGTCTGAAGCTACTTTTTTTTTGTTGTTATGACTGCCATTAACGTTACTTTATAATAAGAGTGAAAATAAGCCTTATTTTATTGATGTCTATCTATGTTATAGAATCTGACTTGCATAAAAGAATAGAGCAGTTGTCCTATCCACCATACAGAAAGCATCACTCTACATTCGAAGAGACTTTCCAACTCTAATTTCCTTATACAGCTTTTTCTTTATTTTATTTTAAAGCTGTGGGGTACAAGTCAGGATTGTGTACACAAGTGGTTTAGGTACAGGTGAAGTTTTGGCCTCCCATTGGACCTCAGTTCGCCTGGATTAGAATCAGGTATCCTTATTGATGTTATGTGTCTCTCCCCCACTGACAGTGTCCCGCTACTGCCAATCCCTTTCTTGTGGTATTATGATAGGTGTTCAGGGTCACTTATGAGTCAGAACATGTGGTACTCAGGTCTTTGTTTCTGTGATAGATCACAGAGTATACAGCTCTTTCTTATTATCTTGTTTCACACTTTCCTTGTAGCCACAAAATAAGAACAATGTGTTTCTAAGACAGATACTGGATAGATACAGCTATTTGATATAACACTAAGAATTTTATTTAATAAATAACTTGCTTAAGGTTTTTCAATTGTTATTCTGTTTTAAACAGCAACAAAAGCATATGACTACATTTCTTCTTCAAGTGTCACATTAGAAAATTGGTTGGTCCTGAGAGCAAGTGTAGAAATTATGTTTAAGGAGATGAGAGAAGTTGGGAATAATAAACACTGTTATTTAAATCTGAAGCTTCTGATTATTCCAAGTTTTCATTTAATGCCAGAGACACATTTTTAGGTGGTGCAGGAGAAAATGCTATCTTTAGCTTTCATAAAATATGCACGCTAACTTCTTTCCTTCCTATCTTGATATAGACAAATAGCATAAACTTAGCTATTCTACCACAATAGCATATTGTTTTAGGTAAATCTGTGCATTATCAAATACTTTCTAAGTCGGGAGTTTACCTCTCTAAATTGCAAATGAGGGATAAAGCAAACCATCACTAAGTCAGTGGAATGGGAGAGGGATGCTTTATGTCTTAGCAGTCCATACAATTTTCTTAAATTTATTTAGCCAGGGTCCAAAAGCATTTAATGGGCACTGCTGTGCAACAGACACTGATATGTAGACAGGAGCTGGAGCTATGAACAAAAAAGTAACATTTATATTTCTCATGGAACGTCTATTCTTGGAAAAATGAGCACCCAACTAAGTATAACATGTCTGCCAGAGAAGCATGGTGAGGGCTGTCTCTTATCCCAAATTCTTGGGACCAGGAGTGTTTCAGATTTCTTAAAATTCATTTTGAAATTTGTGCACTTAAACTTACCGTTTAGGCATCCCAAATCCAAAATTCTGAAACCAGATATACTCTAATGAGCATCAGGTCAGCGCTCAAAAAATTGCATATGTTGAAGCATTTTGGATTGCAGAGCCTCAGACTTGGAATGCTCCACCCACGTAAATAAAATAAAATAGAGACAGAGCCGCTAGGTGGGTATGCTAGCATGGACAGGACCCGGGAAAACCTTTCAGAGGAGGAGCGGTCTGGGTTGTGAGACCAGGCACCTGTGTGGACTCTCTAGGAAAGCCCTCCTGGTCCCAAGCATTTGGGATAAGAGACAGCCCTCACCGGGCGCAGAACACAGCCAGTGTAAACGCTCTGAGGGTGTACATCCTTGCCCAAGGGAGGATGTGACAGATGAGTGAGCTGGCGCAAAACCACTGAAGAAGAGATACGGTTGCATAAACAGGCATGGGCAGACCAGGCAAGAAAATGTAGACACCTTAGGATAGACTTTGTGTTTCATTCTGCCTGTCCTAAGTCGAGTGGTGACGTGTCCCAGAGTTCATGTTTAACTCAAACATTTTATGCACTGTGTGGGAAACTAAAGAAGAGAAACTTGGAAAAATACACCAGTAATAACCAAACTTCACCTGTACTTAAAACCACTCATGTGCTCAATCCTGGCTTGTACCCCACATCTTTTTTTTTGAGTTGGAGTCCCACTCTGTCGCTCAGACTGGCAGCCACCGCAGCCTCGACTTGCTGGGCTCTGGTGATGCTTCTGCCTCAGTCTTCCAAGTAGCCGGAACTACAGGCGTACACCACCACACCAGTTAATCTTTTAATTTATCGTAGAGATGAAATCTCACCAAGTTTCCCAGGCTGGTCTAGAACCCGTGGGCTCAGGCACTCCTCTCACCTTGGCCTCCCAAAGTGCTGCGATTATAGGTGTAAGCCACTGCACCCAGCATCCTCTGCATCTTAAAAAAAAATCTACTCCCTCCCCCCCAAAAAACTCAAGCAATATATACATGAAATTCACCCTCACATCTGAAACAATGGAAAAACTAGACAAAACATGAGAACAATGGTGTTCAGGTAACTTGACAGGAGGCTGGAGAAGTCAGGAATACTTAAGAGAAGGAGCTGAGTCCTGTAACTTCCCCCTGAGCTTTCGGTCTTGCGAGAGTCTCCAGAACACAGCACAGAGGGGAGCCAGGCGGGGAGCAGGGGGTCCCATCAGTGGAGGAGAGGTAAGATTCAGTGGGAGACCAAGGCTGAGTCTAGAATATTTCCTTTTATTTTTGGTAGCAAAGGGGTCTCACACTATTGCCCAGGCTGATCACGGCTTACCACAGCCTCTACCTCCTGGGCTCAGGCAATCCTTCCCACTCAGCCTCCAGAGTAGCTGGAACTACAGGCACGCGGCACCATGCCCGGCTAATCCTTTAAATTTTTTTTGGTAGAGACAAGATCTCACTATGCTACCCAGGCTAGTCTCAAACTCCCGGGCGCAAGCAGTCCTCCCACTTTGGCCTCCCAAAGTGCTGGGATGACAGGCATGAGCCACCATTCTTGACCTGAGTCTAGAATATTCTTGAACCTCTCTCTTCTCTAGAGGTGAAATAGCTTGCCCTGCCTGTCTGCCCGGCCACCTCTCCCTCCCTGTGTGCCTCGGTCTCCTCCCCGCAACCCTAGCTTTGCCCACTTCTGTCTCGACTTCCATTTCTTTTCTGCTGTAATGAGAGAGAGCTGTTTAAGTAAAACAAAAGGTCTTTACAAACATTACTAAGGCTTTCCGTTACCATTTACACTCCACACGACCACCGCAACTTTTTACGTCTATGTAGATTATTATAAACAACAGACAGAAGAGAACTACTTTTCTGAAAGACTTATTTGGTTATAAGCATCCTGTTCATGTTTTTCTTGGTGGCAGCTAGGTTGAAAAAGTAAGATATAAAGTAGATCAGCATAAATATATAGAGTATGAAGATACAAAGTGTAACGACGATGGAAAGTATAAAGTAAGATATAAAGTAAAAACGTTTAAGAAATCACACTACTTAGCAGATTGAGTGACTTTTTTAAGTCAAATTGTAAATAGATGAGTCAATGATCAGTTCTAAGAGTAGATTTATCATGATTTCATGATTTTGTCATTCTAAAACAGCCCAGGATGCCTTCTGTGTATATTACTTGACTTCACTCTTGTTGCTTGATTCCCCATTATTAGGCCAGCTTTGCTTACTGTCTCCACCTTCTGCGCTCAAACTCACATAAACCACTGCTGAGCGACTTGGACTTCCTAACTTCCAATACAGTATAAGTCAAGAAGTTGACATCAATAAGAACAACTTTGGGCCAAACGTATTATTCCCTAATGAAAGTACACACTCAAATAATATTTTCCAAAAATTCTCAGCTTGGAAAATGGAGAAAATGAGACTCTCTCAAACTTGACATTGAACATTTTAATTAGAATTGCACATGGTCCATATGTTAAAACTGTACCTCCACGTTTGTCCAGAGAAACCACAGCATCCACCAGGATGTAAGTTGAAAGGGGGGATCTTTTAAAAATTCTTTAAGATCTCCAGAGAGGGTGGATACAGTCCAAGTAGATTTGGGTTGATTTAGTTGGATTTGAGCATCTGTATATTATCTTGAACTTTCAGTTTGCAAGTCAGGCACTTTGATTTGTATCTTCTAGGTTACCAGAAGATGTATGGAGAAAGATTCTTTTGCATACAAAGCTTTTACAGAGATTCAAAGTAGCATTCCAACATCTAATAATCTGTGTTAATATGTATGTCAACAAAACAACACAGAAATCATATGCAATGCCAAGGAATAAATTTTTTTGTATTATTGTAAAACATACAGAATTAAACAAAGCTTTAAGATTTGAATTCTGTCAAACCAACCAAACGTGTCTAATTTGTCTATCTGATAATGTGCTAATCAGGGGGTGGTCATGGGACGAGGATGATTTTGAGGTGGTCTTTAAACTCTGAGATCTAATTTATCACCAGCAAGCTTGTTGCTGTCACACATGGTGATTTGCTAAGGCTCCTTTCTTCTAAAAATTTCCATGTGTGAACATAAAACTTTCCATTGTAGCTCTTAAGTGATGACCACAGAAGACTATTTGCAGGAGAATTATCTGGAATGGCTGTTAAAAAATGCTAATTCCCAAGTTCTATATCAAATCTACTAAACTGGAGTCTTGAAAGCTGTTTCGAAAATATTTACATGATATGTAACCATTCTAGGGGACTCTTTGCTATACTAAAGTTTGATCAACCACTAATATACAGTGAATTATTTTAATAGTCACGTAGTATTCTATTATCAGTATTATTTTGCAAATTGAGGTAATAACAAGAAAAAATAAAAACTCTCGTTTGTATTAAGATTCATAATTACAGCTTCAAAGTTATTTTCTTCATGTCAGGAACTTCCTTCTGCTTCACATGAAGATAAATTTCAAAGAGGAAACTCTCTGGTTCTCCTGGTATCAATCAGGAATATGTTCTTTAGTCAATTAGGAACAAATGTTATCAGAATAACAGAAACTCAGGTGAGAAAGACTCCATTACTGAAATCAATCTTGAAGTAGTTAGTGTCAGAGGAAATACGTTTTTACAGTTATTCAAAGATTTGATCCACTCTGTTACAAAGCAACGTGGATTATGGCAGAGCATGAGAGAACACATAATAATAACGGGTGGACACAAAGGGAGGGAATTATATGAAAAAGAAACACAGATTCTCTCATTCATCCTATTTGATTAAAATGTTATCGAGGCCGTAATAAACAGATTGCCTAAACATATTTTACATTCATGCATTCCAAAGGTAACATGTAGGTAAGGCTGTGAGGTCTTAATCTGTGAAATTAGGCAACGGTTCCCCTACCGTCCCTGCCTTTGCTCTGAGCAAACAAGGCTATTTTCTGTCAAATCATCGTCAGGGGTCTTCTTAATTGTCACGAAGGATTGGGAAACACAGAACTCAGGTATCTGGCCATAGTCTTTGATTTCCAAAGTCCCACAGGAAGACAGAAAACTAAGCAGGTGGAGGTCAGCTGTACAGGACAGGTGATAAGATGTGTGGTTCAGTGGACCCCAGGAGAAGGTGGGAGCACTTGCAAAGGCAGACCATAGCCGTGGACCCCACCTGCAGCCAGGACCCCAGCGTGGGTAAGGGAAGGCCCGTGGGGGCCCTTGACATGGTTGGTGAGGCTGAGAGAAGCATGAGGCTATGGTTGTATAACACGGGACGCCACTCAATCCTCACACACAGCACAAACAGGCACTGGAAGGCTCCAAGCACACAGACATGCCCTGGGTGGATCCCTGGGACTCTGGGCTGCGGTAGACACGCAAGACGTGTGCCTGTGAGCCTGTCATCGTGTCCATGCACACCCACGTGAAAGACCTGGGACCTAGAAGGGCAAGCTATTTCACCTCTAGAGAAGAGAGAGGTTCAAGAATATTCTAGACTCAGGTCAAGAATGGTGGCTTATGCCTGTCATCCCAGCACTTTGGGAGGCCAAAGTGGGAGGATTGCTTGCGCCCGGGAGTTTGAGACCAGCCTGGGTAACATAGTGAGATCTTGTCTCTACCAAAAAAAATTTAAAAGATTTGCCGGGCATGGTGCCGCGTGCCTGTAGTTCCAGCTACTCTGGAGGCTGAGTGGGAAGGAT
>CAUYQG010261708.1:0-43905 GCA_963574415.1 Tarsius wallacei | reverse complement strand
GGATTGCCTGAGCCCGCGAGTTCGAGACCCGCCTGGGCAACTTGGCGAGACCTCATCTCTACAATAAATCAAAAATTAGCTGGGCGTGGTAGCATGCGCCTGTAGTTCCAGCTACTTGGAAGGCTGAGGCGGAAGGATCGCTGGAGCCCAGCAGGTCGAGGCTGCAGTGGCCAGGAGCGGCCACTGCACTCCAATCTGGGCGACAGAGTGAGACTCCAACTCAAAAACAAACAAACAAACAAACAAAAAACGTGATATGACATGTGAGTGAGCTGTTCTGTCACGTTGTCTCAGAAGCTGCGTCATTCACATTGACATCTCCTTTAGGGGTAGATAGGAAAGAAAGTATCACAGTTAAGAGGGAAGGACAGAGTAGGTAGAGATGGATACAGTTTTGAGGTTTTCCTCTGCTTCTTTGTCAGGTTGTCCTAACATACTTTTCATTACTCACTAGAGTGCTGACTTAGTTCCTCAGCAGTCTATTGTGTGATGTCAAAAGGTGTCTGTCCTCTGTGTGTGTATGTTTTATACACAGTTATCTACATAAGCACATGATGGAGTAAGGGCAAAGAGGGCCTTTGTTTTAAAAAAAAAAAAGTAGGTTTAAAGACTGAAAATACCACGTTACTGTGACATCTACTGACTAAATAGGAAAAAACAATACAGCTAAGAAAGATCAAGCTCATTTAAATCAGAGGTAATTGCCTTGGTCTGCTAGAGCATCGTGACCTGAAGGCTCCTTGAACCAATAACATCTTAGATTTCTTTTTCTTTTGGCTGCCTGAAGGGAATATTTTTGGGCTTTCAGGGCAACCAGAGCATGCAGGAGTGTGTATTGTCATTGTGCTGGAAGTCAAGGCTGATGTGGGCGTCTTGATGGGGGCAGTAATAGGAGGACTCACCTGCAAATGTCATTGCTTTCATTGTGCAAACCACACAGAACTGCAGGGCTCAGTTCTTCACTAGCATATGTGCACATTGGGCTTCGGATGGTGACTCAGGCCTCTGACCTACTTTTCTGGTTACTCAAGTTTAAATGAACCTGTTAGGAGAGCTCATCCAAGTCAGAGTCATTCTGATCACCCCTGGAACCTTTCAAAACCCTGGTTTGTGGTAGACCCCTCTCCACTGGTGTAGGGTTGGGCTCTTGGGGCTGCAGTGTAAGCTGAGAATTTTTCAGTACCAAAGACCTAATTAATTTGTCCTTTTAATTGAATTAAAGGTTAAGAGCGCATAGGCCATGGTTAGAGCAAGAGGTATGAGGAAATGCCTTTTGACATGAGCTGGTCTTGGAGGTTTCCACATCCATGCATTAGAATGCAGTGCTGCTGAGAGCCAAGAGAAAGCCACAGCTGCTGGGCCTCCTAGGCTCCTGTGCCCCGGCACAGGCAGGGAGAGGCCAGGAACTCCCACAGCATATGTGCTGGGGGCTGGGGGGAATGTGGGCTGAGGCTGACCGGCAGGGAGGAATTTTAAATGGAGCCACCTGTCTTTTAGAGACTAAGACTCTCTCAGATCCAGCCAGTTCTGGGCTTCCGTGTTGCCAGCCTGGCTTTCCTACTGTGTTCTGCTCTTGCCGTTTTGCTGGAGACTGCAGAGCTCTGAGTGGGCTGATGGGAATGGACGCCAGAGGAAGGATTGCCGGCCCACTCATGTGTGAGTGTGCAGTAGAGGAGGCAGGGGACATAGAGCCTGTCGGTGGGTGGGGCCCAAGTTCCTTAAAAATTTGTCTCCAAACAGTAGGCAGGTACCACATTCTCCCAGGGCCGGAGGGCAAGTTTGAGTGCGTCTTCCTGTGCCCTTGACTTCAAACCATTCATCTTGATAATATTCAATCACTTGGGTGGGGGGCGGTCCCAAAAAACTGGAATTTATTTATGCAAAATTATGTATTTATTCTTACATGTTTAAACTTCAGTCACAGTACTCTCTGTTTGATGCAATAAACCTGTCAAGATGCTTTTCCCACTGTTCTGAAGAGTTTTTGAACTTGCCAATTTTGATGCCTTTTAGTGCTTCTGCCATTTTTTGTTTCACTTCTTCCGCATAGGCAAAATGTTTCCCTTTGAGGACTTTCTTATCTCAGGAAAGCAAAAAGGAAAAAAAAGTCACTTGGGGTAAGATAGGGTGAACAGGGAGGGTAGGGCATGGGGGTCATGCCGTTTTTTTAAATCAAAAACTGCTGAACACTCAGTGCAGTGTGGGCAGATGCATTCGTAAATCACCTATAGTGAAATGGGCAAATGCATTGAAAGAGTCTCAAAAAAAAAAAAAATTCACAACACAGTCTCGTGCAACAACGGTAGCAGGTACACTGATGCCGATGGGTTCCTAGAACACTTACTTAGCAGGGGAAGGCTGCATTACAAGGACCCTCTAAAAAATAATTCTGGTTTTTTTTGGGGGGGGGAGGGAGTGTCCCCCCTCCTTGTAAGAGTACACATGAGATATTTGCAAATATAAGTACTTATAAGGCACTTTAACAGGAGCTGGTCTTGCATTTGAAGCTTTTAAAAATCATTTACTCTCAGTTTTATACATCAACAATTTTATCTCGTATTTATCGGAGTTGTGTTCTCTGTGGTTTAGGAAATACAAACAACGATTTTTGTTGCTTTTCAACCAGTTGAGCAAGCAAAATGAAAAACAAAAATAGGTATTTAAGGTTCACTTTGTCTGGAATAATAGCATAAATAGTTTACTGACAGCTGCCAAGATGTGGTGTCTCACCCTCTGGAAAATTAGTCAAGGACTTGGGCAGGCCAAAGCACTATTGCCTTGAAATGTGGGAAATTAATGGACATGCTCACTACTACCCTTCATTATTTTCTTCCCTAATTATAAGGTCCTGAATACTGTAAGACAGCTGAGCACAAGAACCTGAGACTAAAGTTTGCTTTATTCCTGATATGGGCAAGCCAACAGCAAGGATATACACCTAGATACAATGACACTGGGTGTGAGAAGGCTACTCTGAGACCACCTGGTCCTCACCACTTATTTTAAAGAGGAGGTCAGTGAGACCCAGAGATGATAAATGCCTTGTCCAAGGACACACAGCTCTTAGGGGCCCATTTATTGCTACGCTGGAGGCTACAAAAGCGAGCTTTTCATTGGATTAGGTTTCTGTGGCTACTAGTGTGAAGTTGACATGTAGATGAAACTAAAGATGGCATTCATTGTTTGATGCTGGAGGGTGAACACAGAGAGAAAGAAACTTGAGGAGTGTAGGGTTACTTGTAGCACAAGAAGGAATACCAAGGGATTTCCTCTCGGTGAATATTCACTTACATTAATGTAAGCATTTTATACTCTGCCCAGCTAAAATAGGATTGTGGACATACTTTGGGGGTTGAAAGGAAGGACTAGGGTAAATGCTGGTGGGTAAAGAAACCAAGCATCATCTTCCTTTCTGCTTGCCTGTGCTAGCCACGCCTTTATTACACATGCCTTTTAAAATTTCATTATCACCGAAGGCTAATGCAGTTCTAGTAGTTAGACCATTTTGTTTCTTGGCAAGAGAGAATTCTTAAGGGTTTGATCCATCTTCTTGGATATGCAGGAAGAAAAGTTAAATATTAAATTCTCTGTATTGTTCTTCCTTTGATAGGGTGGAGTTATACCCAAATATCTCAGTTGTTTTCATCAGGAAGAGAATTTATAGGTCTTCCCTTTCTGTCTTGCTGTCTCTTTGTCCCTCCTGATGTGGGGAGTTGGTGAATTTTGGGAGCTAGCCAAAGAGGGAATTAGGTAAGCATAATCTTTTTGTTTTCACCTTATATTCTTAGGGTGGTAATTTTTAACAATTGTACTTGTTCTTGAGATAAGCAGAGAGATTTGTCATGTGCAGAATCATCTTGTGAAACGTTGACTTGTGCTTTCTAAAAGCTAATGCAGAAATGGAACTGCTGTATGTGCGATACATTATTTTAAAAATAGAAAGAGCCGTGCTACATGCGTGCTAAGGGTTTGTCTCTTGGCTGTACCAGAATTACCTGTATTTATTTGCGCTGTATAAATGGGTTATTATGCAGTTACATTGTCAGTGTCAAGTACATTAACTTTCTTTCCTTTGCTAATTTCTCTAAGTGTTTTTTTTCTTTAAGAAAGCATCTTGTTAAAACTCCCAGAATAATTGATTTTTATGAGGCAATTTCCAGCATGCTTGTTTTCTTCCTCTCTCTCAGTACTTTCCAGGTGGGGATCATGTTGTGTTCTCTGTGCCCTGTGTCATGTGCATGTGTTTTGACTCTTTAACATTGGAATTTAATCCATTAAGATTCTGATCATGCTATGGCTCTACTTTGTAATACAGCAAATTATTTTTAAAAAAGGATGAAGTTACACATGGACTGTCAACACGGAAATCAAACATTCTCCTTTTCTATCATCCAGATCAGAAATCAGAATTTCTTAATTGTTTTAACACACGTGGATTCTTTAACTGAGAATCTGAGGTTAACAATAATTCTGATTGATAGTTGTTGCTCTATTTAAGCCTAATGTTGCAATTATTTAGTCTTGGTAACAAAGTGTAATTTTCTTTCTCCTTTACTAATAACTCATTGTATAATTCTGGGGGTAAGACTAAAATGATTGTGGTCTTGAAAACTATTCATGTACCTATGGGGGCTTCCTTGGCCCTTCAAAGCAGCAGATTCAGGTTTCACTGGGAAGGCATCCCAGGGTGACTTGTATAGGTAAAATCCCAGTTAGACAATACCATTGAAACAGAAGCAAAAATTGAAATTATATTAATGCTTAGAACATAGTAAACAGTAGACACTTCAGTAAGTTTTTGTTGAATTAAATGGGATTGTTGTATGTATGAATTTTAGTAGAAACCACATGCATTTCCTAAGCCTTTGCTAAAATGAAGGCAAAGAAAGATCTAGATACTAAGTAAAGTCTTGATTTTTGACCCTCATAATTAAGATTTAGGGTTAGAAGGAGGCATGGGCATTCCTGTGTACTAAGCATAGGAAATGAAAGTCCACCAGTCAGTTTAAGTGGAATATTGCGTCCCCATTTCTTGAGCCATTGTTTGTTTTGGTCAAATAAGAGAAGGGTCTACTATTTCAGGAAAGCTCATGAGAGTTATTTGGAAGCCCTTTGGAAAGACAATCCACTCATGAGACCAAATAGTAGAGCAGAATGTTGTGTATTGCTTGTAGAATCAGAGTGGAGAATCCTGGGTGACCTTACAGAATTTGATCATAAAATAATGATAGTCTGCCATGCCCTATTCCACTCCAGGAATTCCCTGCCCTAGTACACTGCAAAGTTTCCCTGGGGAGTCCTGGAAATATAAATTATCTGATGCTGTGACTTTCCATTTTATTATGTCAGAAAATTTGGTAGTGGGCCTTGTCTAGGCTCTACCGCTTCCTTCATGTCACCCCCTTCATGTGTTCTTTGGGTGGGATACATGGGTTAATCATTACGTGCCCATCACATAATGTGTGGTCCATAAATGGTGATCCTACTTCTTGGTGAGACAGTGCTTCCACGTCAGCCATCTGTGACCATTCCCCAGATGATACTGGTTCCAAGGTGATTCTTCTCCTGGGAGAACCCTAAGCTGTGCTTCAGGAGACACCTGAGTATTTTTACCAACTGTGAATTTTGTTTTTGAAGCTTCTTATTTTTTACCTGCCCTTCTGTGTTGATGTCTGTTAGTTTTGTATGTTTTTCCACCAAATGAAGTGTTTTCCAAAGTTGTCCTAACATTCTGAGATAGATCTTTGTGAGGCTAAGCTGGGAACTCGCTAGGGATGGCAATTCTATTTTGGTGACAAGATTCTGGCTCAGAGCAGGTGTTAGTGAAATGTTTGTTCCCTTTTGAATAATTGGTATGTTGATTTTTCATATTTTATGCTCATCTTCCTAAATGTGTGTGTTTTTAGTACATTTAACTTTTTTCTGTTTTTATAGTGTTTTTGTAGAGTGCAACAAAAGACAAATATTCAATTATTTTAAAATAATTAGGATAAAACCCCAGGCAGCAGTTAAAACGGAGAGTTCTAATTTGTTTAAGCTTTGGAAAAATCTCTTTAAAAATACATGAACATTCTAAAGGTAATTGAGCGTTTACGGACCATTTTAACACCTTCTTCCTATAATTCTTAACCTAGAGAATCTCTTTAAAGTCAGGAATATTTTTATATGGTAAGGTGGTTGTCCATTGTATAACATACATAAAAAGAGTTGCCAGGATGATCATTAATAACACTATAATATCACATCCACTGTCTTAAGGAGCCCTTCATATCTGTTGGAGAAACTGTGGAAGCTTGGTACCAGCCAATCCTAGTTTTTGCTTATTCCCAAGCAACTTGGGAAGAGGGTAGGCACCAGAAGAGAAATTCCGAAGACAGATCTGGGTTTCAGATGAGACTCCTTCTAAAGTATCTATCTAGCTGGGCACAGTGGCTCACACCTGTCATCCCAGCACTTTGGGAGGCTTGGGTGAGAAGATTGCCTGAGCCCAGGGGTTCGAGACCAACCTGGGCAACTTGGCAAGACCTTGTCTCTACAATAAATCAAAAAATTAGCCAGGCATGGTAGTATGCGCCTCTGGTTCCAACTGCTTGGGAGGCTGAGGTGGAAGGATTGCCTGAGCCCATCAGGTCAAGGCTGCAGTGGCCGTGAGCTTGCCACTGCACTCCAACCTAGATAGGTGACAGAGGGAGACTCATAGATAGATAGATAGATAGATACTTTGTTTTTATCTATCTATCTATCTTCCTTAGAAGGAATCTCATCTAAACAGGGCAATAAAGTTGAGGAGAGCCATTCAGACATTTTTAGTGCTGAGAGAGAACTTGACCCTCTCAGGGGCTTTTGCTTTTATAACCCATCCATCTCTGTTTCCGTTGTTCCTACAGGCCCCATAGTCAGACTGGGGGGACTTATCCCTAAGAGTGTATGTCAGAAGAGGGATTCCACAGACTCGGAGGCTCTCATCATAGAGAAAGGTCTATGCACAGCCATTCCCCAGTGGTCCAAGGCTGGATTTGTTTTGACATGGATTTCTTATTTCTTTACTGCTCTCTGGGGATATATCAAAAAGAGATATAATAAATACGTTTTTGGTCTACATTTTTTGGATGCATGACCTGGTGACTTGAGTGCCACCATTACCTTTTTTGCTTTCTGATTATGTATCACATAACTAAATCAATAAAGAAGAGAATGGAGAAATAGCTCTGTTTAACATTTCAAGGGTGATGGAGTAATGCTATCTATAAATATTTATGCCTTTCTGAGAAGATGTCTGTTTCTTTTTGACATTCAGACTAGTTCACCAAGAGATTCATCACTGCGGAGGGTGGGGAGTGAGGGGTGGGTATGAAGGGGTAATGAAAAGACATTCCTCCCCCCCAGTAAATTTTCTAGGTGTCTTTCAAAAGATAAATAGAAGAGAAGGAAACTCAAAGGAAAGACTTTTTTAAATTCTAATAAGTAGTTTCTTTCTAGGCTATTGAAATACCTAGCCAGCCTTTTCTCTCCCAGGATAGTAACAATTGCCGGGAACATGGATGTATAACTGAAAGCTCCCTAAAAGCGAAATAGACTTCCATTGGCTTGCAGCTTTCTGGGAATTCCACAGCTTCCCATTCCTCCCTAGTCCTAGTTCCTCCCTCACCCCTTCTCCTCCTCTTCCTCCTCCCCCTCCTCCTCCTCATCCTCCTCCTCATCCTCCTCCTGCTTTGTTTTATTTTGAGTAGTAGTCTCACTTTGTCGTGCCCAGGCTGGAGTGCAGCAGCACACAGCTCATGGCCACTGAAACCATGACCTTCTGGGCTCAGGTGATCCTTCTGCCTCAGCCTTTCAAGTAGCTGGAACTACAGGCATGTACCACCACACCTGGCTAATTTTTTTTTACTTATTGTAGAGACGAGGTCTTGCCAAGTTGCCCAGGCTGGTCTCAAACTGCTGGAATGACAGGTCTGAGCCACCACACCCGGCCTCTCTCATCTTCTGTATGCCTTCTGTCTCCCAGTCCTGACTTCAGCCCTGTCTGCCTGGGTCAGTGCCTCCCATGCTCCTGCTTTGACAACTATGATGATGGACAGAGACCCTGGGAGCAATACAGAGTTCAACAACCATGGAGGCTCACTTGCCTTTCATGGGGAGGGCAGAGGCTGAGGTAGGAAGTATGGGCATTGCTTCTATGGGAGTTCTCAGCCAGGGAGTCTGAAGGCAGGACAGAGAGAGACAGCAAGGAAACAAAGCAGCACTTCCTTGCTTGGAGGCCCTTGGACACACTTTCTGTATTTGAGACACTCCAAAGACAGGCAAGCCACAGGAGAGATCAGCTTTTTTAATTTGGCTTGAATTGCAGCAGCCTGGTATAGAGATCATGGTCATGCCTGCTGATCAGGGACAGGTGTTTGGTGACTGGACAATGGAAAGTGATTGTTATAAATCGCATGCAGTTTGGGAGGGGTAAATCAAATCTTTTTGAAACATGAAGGGCCATGAAATTTAAGAAGTCAGGAACAACCCTGAAAAAAATTAAGGTCCACCGAAATAATGGAGGCCGAACACATGTGTGAGCCATAGGGTTCTTATGGCTGTCTTCGGTGAGGACCCAGAGCTAAATTCAGCAGTCCTGTGAGGACTCACAGCAAACAGTGGGACTCAACTTGGGGATTCTTTTGGGAGTACCTTAGTCTGTATAATAGAATAAAATACAATATAAAATATATACAAATTATATATTATATGTTAATATGTAATATCATATATAAAATATAATACAATAATATACTAAAATACCTGAGACTGCGTAATTATATCAATAATAGAAATTTATTTCCCTCTGGACTCACTGGGGCCCAGGATGGGCTCCCAAGGCTCTGGGCAGCCTTACCCTATGGCTTTGCTGGACATACCCACACCACAACTCTCAGGGGTTGGAGTAGAGTACCTGTGGCTTTTCTAGGCTGGCATTGCATACTGGTGACTCTACAGGCTGGGAAGTCCAAGCATAAGAAGCTGGCAGGCTCAGTGTCTGGTGAGAACAACAGCTCTCTGCTTGCAAGATGGCACCTTGTTGCTGTATCCTCTAGAGGGAAGGATCATGAATGTCAGAAGGAACACAAGGGGTAAACTCACCTCCTTTTGTGAGGCACTAATTCATTCATGAGGGTGGAACCCTCATGGCATAATTACCATCTGCAGGTCCCCTCTTAATACTGCTGCATTGGAGATTAAGTTTCAACATGAATTGTGAAGGAGGCACAAACATTCACTCCATCCCAGTAGCTCTCAAAGTCTTAACTTGTTCTAGCATTAACTAAACAAATCTAAAGTCTCATCTAAGTATTATCTAAGTCAGATATGAGTTAGACTCAAGGTATGATTCATTCCTCAGCTGTGAGCCTGTGAAATCAAACAAGGTACATGCTTCCAAAGTACGATGGTGAGGACAGGCATATGATAGTCATTCTCATTCCAAAGGAGAAAGAGGTAAGAAGAAAGGAGTAACAGGTCTCAGGGAAGTCCAAAACCCAACAAGGCAAAGGAACATTACATGTTTTTAAACATTTTATTTTAGATTCAGGGGTCTATGTGCATGTTTGTTACATAGGTATATTGTGTGATGATGAGATTTGGCTTCTGTTGAACCCACCACCCAAATAGTAAACATCGTACCTAATGGGTAGTTTTTCAACTCTCTCCCCGCCTCCTTTAGGAGTTACCAGTATCATCTTTATGTCTGTGCGTACCCAATGACAAAACAGTCCATCTTGAGGTTTAAGAGTCGTGTTGTTTGATTCCATGTCCCGCCCTCTGGACACACCGGGGCACAGGCTGAACTCCCAAAGCTCTGGGCAGCCCCACACTACTGTGACTTTGCTGGGCATACCCCCACACAGCAGCTCTCAGGGATGAAGCAGGTGGCCATGGCATTTCTAGCCTGGGGTTGCATGCTGGTTTGGGGTCTCGAGGGTGGCCCTACCCCATGGCTCCACTAAACATTTCCCTAGCGGAGATTCTCTGTGGGAGCCCCAGTCCTACGGCTCTGCTGGGTGGTGCTGTAGTGGGGACTGTCCTCAGCATCCAACCCCGTGGCTCCATTAGGCATTGCCCTAGTGGGGGCTTTCTACAACAGCGCCATTCTTGTGGGAATTCTCCGTCTGGCCCTAGGTAATTGATAAACAATAAAAATTTATTTCTCACAATGTTGGAGGCAGGGAAGTCCAAGATCAAGGGGCTGGCAGATTAGGTGTCTGGTGAGGGCTGCTCTCTGCTTACTAGCTGGTGCCTTGTTGCTGCATCCTCTGTGAGGAATGAATGCTGTGTTCTCACATGGCTGAAAGGAGACGGAAGGATGAACTTCCTCCCTCAAGACCTTATGGTTCTAATCCAGCCAAATCACTTCCTAAGTGCTTAATACTGTTGCCTTAGGGATTAAGTTTTAACGTGAATTTTGTAGAAGACACAAACATTCAAACCACAGCAGGGAGCTTGCTCAGTGATTTCTTATTGAAGTCAAGATACCCTCTGTAGCACAAATAATCATCTACTGTTTTTTCAAGCTTCATAGTTTCATGGTGATATATTTTTGAAGTCTTTTTAATATATATGATGGTAATGATGATCAAACCTTTCAACTCCAGTTTGATTGGGAGTGGTGGTGATGTGTGAGCCCACAGGGATAACTGGGGTGCAGCCATTGGGTCACCTGTAAGAGAGACGGGTGCCAAAGCCTTCATGAGTGATAGTTAAAAGTTATGTGTGTTCTCCCTTCCTTCTTGCATACAAATGTGTTGTTGCAGCTTTCTAGACAGTCCCAACAGCTGTTTTTAGGCTTCTGAGTATTATAAACATATAATTATTTGCGGACATGGTCTCATGCTGGGGACTTGTGCCACTGTGCGGGAAGTTAAGGCTAAATGGCTCTTACTTCCTGGTGCTAGAGGTCATTCCTGTTCTGATTTAATCTCACCCACTTAGGTCTTGCCTGGGAAGGTCCAGAAGAACCGAGCATAGTCTTAGGGCCCTTCAGGAACAAACCCCAGGCACTCTTAGCCACCTGAACCCTTAGAGCTGTGACTTCATCCTGGAGTCACTTAGACGTGGAAAGGATTTTCATGATCAGAGTGACTCAGGCCCTTGTTCTAGACTCATCACCCTGTACTGCTTGTTGGTTTCCTCCCTGGACCCTGTGGAGCTCTTGGAGGGTAAGGCAGGGTTCCTCTCTACAACCAGCAGCTGACCTAGTAAATGGCACTCATTCACTCTATGTGGGCCATATGTATGCTGTGAGAGTTTAATTAAGCCTCTTGAATGCGAGACCAGCCTTACTCCATCCTGTTTATTCCCCTGGAGTACTCAGTGTAGGATCTTGTGCATTATAAGTGATTGGTAAATAGATGTTGATTGACTAGTCATCCTTCCCCCTTTCTGTTGATGTCACCGTAGGCCCGGAATCAGAATCTTATCTTCTATGTCCATGAGATACTGTGCCCTAGATATTTATGTCTGCAATTTGGGATGATTGTTCTTAATGTAGAGGGAAACTCCACAGAGGGGCTTCCTGTTCCTTTATACAGGGGAGGAGTGGCTTCACAAGGAAGAAAGACATTTAATTTCATCAGTATTAGAGTAGTCAAAAGAGGGCTTGTGTTGCAGCTGAATTTATTTATTTTAATTCTCGGGAAAAAGTAAATCAAACAGTGACAAAGTAAAAACTATAGTTCTATCGCTTCAATGAAACACTTATATGATCTCTTCTGTATTTGCCTGCAAATACGCTTAATCTGTGCAGCTTCAGTCAAACCATCCTGTTCTCTCAGACCCTTTCCATGTTGTAGTGTAGCTTTGCTGGGTGGTGCAGTATGGTGGTATTGTAGCAAGGTGTGGACCCTGGAGGCAGATATGCTCAGGTTAGAGTCCCACCCACATCGCTTGCTAGCTTTGTGACCTTGGGCACAATATGAGCAGGGACTCAAAAAAACCTGGAGTTTATTTATAAACATTGTGTACCTGCTTAAACTTCAGTAACCTTTGAAGTACTCTCTGTTTGATGTAATACACCTGTCAAGAGCTTTTTATTCTGTTCAAAACAGTTTTTGAACTTGTTAATTTTGTTGCCTTTTAGTGCTTCTGCTGTTTTTTTTTTTTTGTTTCACCTCTTCCACATCTGCAGAATGTTTTCTTTTGAGGACTTTTTTTATCCAAGGAAACAAAAAAATGTCACTCAGGGCAAGATCAGATGAACAGGGAGAGTGGGGCATGGGGATCATGCAAATTTGGGTAAAAAACTGAACACGCGGCATGTTGTGGGCAGGTGCACTCGTAATTTACCCATCTTGGTGGCTCAGCCTGTAATTCCGTGCTTTGGAAGGCCGAGGTGAGTGGATTGCCTGATCCCACGGGTTCGAGACCCGCCTGGGTAACTTGGCGAGACCTCATCTCTACAATAAATCAAAAGTTAGCTGGGCATGGTAGCGCGTGCCTGCAATTCCGGCTAATTCCGGCTACTTGGAAGGCTGAGGCGGAAGGATCGCCGGAGCCTAGCAGGTCCAGTCTGGGCGACAGAGTGAGACTCCAACTCAAAAAAAAAAAAAAAAAAAAAAATTACCCATCATGAAATGGGCAAGCACGTTGAAAGAATCTCCAAAAAAAGATTCACTGAAGCCAAACACAGCCTCTTCCAACAACACTGGCTGGTATGCAGATGCTGATGGATTCCCAGAACACTTACTTAGCAGGGGAAGCCTGTACTACAAGGGCCTGCCCCCAGAAAATAATTCTAGTTTTTTGGGTCCTCCCTCATATATATGTATGTATATGCCTGAGCCTTTGCCTACACCAACATCTGCATTTGTGCCTATATTTACATGTTCATACAAGTGTTTATTTTCCAGTAATTACCACTTTTGTTTTTCAGTTTGCATCAGCAGAACTACATTTAGGCATATTGTACTAATTAAAATCCTAACTGGACCATCTTTAGCCTGGCTAAGTGTTTTAGTTTGCAAGAACTGCTATAACAAAGTACCACTAACTGAGTGGCTGTTAACAACAGAAATAAATTGTCAGACAGTTCTGGAGGCCAGAAGTCCAAGATCATGGTGTTGGGCAATGTTGGTTCCTTCTAAGTGCTCTGAGTACAGGGTCTGTGCCAGGCTTTCTCTTGTTGGCTCATCAATGGCTATCTTCTCACAGTGCCTTTTCGGCAGCTTTCCTATGTGTTTATGACCAGCCTTCTCCTTCTCATAAGGACACCAGTCATTTTTGATCGTGGCCTAACCTAATGACCTTGTTTTGACTTAACCTCTCTAAAGACACTGTCTCCAGATAAGATTGTTAGTCTGAGGTTCTTGGGGTTAGGACTTCAGCATATGAATTGAATTCATATGGGTACCCGTAACACTAAATTAGGACAGGCTGAATATCAATTTTAAAGGCTGATGCTGACAGATGACTAGAGGTTGTTGCATCCTTCCCATTGGGGAGGCCTTTCAAAGTCAGGGAATTCTTTAGCCCTGCCACTTCTTTAGGGGTCTTTGTCTTTTGTTCCCTTTTCTCTTGATTGGTCTCCATGTTTCTTCTGTTATTTTTTCCAGCCTTATCTTAAGTTTTATGCTTGCTTTTGAAGTTGTTTTCCAAGAATAAGTCCTAGTTGTAGAGACATAACAAATTTGACAGTATCTTAAAACAATCCTTTAAAATACTATCCTCTACTGTGCTGTTGAGAATTCATCGTTCCCTGTCTTCTCCCACAGGGACATGTTTGTTTCTTCCTTGTGCTTTTGATGAAGTTATATTTATGTGTACAGGCTTACATTTGATTTGTTTTTGTTATTTGAAGATATAAGTCTTATCCATAACTCACCAATAAAATTGGTAAGACTTGTGATCTGGCTTTATTTTATTTGGTATAGGAAAATGATACTCCATCAGAATACTTCAATTTAGTTAATATTCTTTTTGTAATTCTGGTTCAATCTACTTTGGCAGTTCTAGAAACTTAGGCTTACAGAAAGCAGAGTGTTGCTACTTACCATTCATGTTCATCCACACTATTGTCTGTCATAAAGTCTAGTCCAATCCTTTCTTCTCTCTGTCATTTCCACTGTTTGCAGTATAATTTAAAATTTATGTTAAGCATCTATCTTTCTCTGCCACTTTTCTGTAAATTGGGTTTATTGCCCATGCCAGATGTTTTTCCCACATTCATTCCTTTGTCAATTCTGTCTCTTGATCTGGGCCCTTGCTGCTTGAGACCTGGGTGGCAGGATGTTTCTGTGGGGTAGACTGAACTATAAAACCTTGATTGATTATTGCCCTTCTCAGTTGTTAATGCATATTCATTTAGCTAGCCCATAAATCAAACTGCTGATTTCTGAACATTCAGATTTCATTACTTTTTGTTGTCTTGCTATCTTCTGGGTTGTTCTGTAAAAATATTAATGATTGCTTTAACAAAAAGAGAGGCCGGGCTCGGTGGCTCAGCCTGTAATCCCAGCAGGCCGAGGTGAGTGGATTGCCTGAGCCCGTGGGTTCGAGACCCGCCCGGGCAACTTGGTGAGACCTCATCTCTACAATAAATTTAAAAAAATTAGCCAGGTGTGGTAGCACGTGCCTGTAGATCCAGCTACTTGGAAGGCTGAGGTGGAAGGATCGCCAGAGCCCAGCAGGTCAAGTCTATGGTGACCGGGAGCATGCCACTGCACTCCAGTCTGGGTGACGGAGTGAGACTCCAACTCAAAAAAAAGAAAACTTAGTTTAAGAAAATAATTGGAAATAAAAAACAAGTTTTAAATAGAAAAATCCTTATTGCAACCTTCTTTATAATAGTGAAAACTTATAAACAGTGGATATACACAAATAGTAGATATAGGCAAGGAAAGTATGAGGCCTTAAATTGCAATATTGTATATATATATTTTTTTAGAAAGCAAGAAAAGCTTCCACAGTGGGAGGGAACCTGAGGAGCTTGCCAATATTGTGTATTTTTTAAAAACAATGTATTTAGGAGTTTACAGTGCTGTGGGAAATTATTATGTAATTAGAGTGTTAAAAGCACAGGATATCGAATCATATAGAGCATATCATCTCAACTACGTAAAAATAAACAGAGGCACTAGAAGGAGATGTGTGAAAATGTTAGCAGCATTTCGCTTTGAATGGGGTAGGGCTGGACATGGAAGTCTGGATTCAGACAGACTTGGGTTTAAACCTTCCTTTCTTCTTGTGCTTGCCTGTTATTTATGAGCCATAACCTCTATTAAGCCGGATTTATCCAGAGTAAATAGGACCTCTCTCACCTAATGGTTCTCATTAGATGAAGTGCTTAGTTCAGTGTATGACATAAAATAATGCAACAAGTGACAGTTCAATTATTAATAAAAACAACCATATCAGTAATAAATATTTGTCCCATTTTACTGCTTTGCTAACACACTCACTGTATTGATTTCTCCATATTTCCTTCTGTTTTAAACAGCATACATTAGGAAACTGAACCCCCAGCCCTGTGACCTCTGTCAAGTCACACACCTGCTATGTCTTGGTTGCCCTGCTTGGGTGATGGGGTCACGTTGAAGACTCAGCATTGACCTATAAAAAGGGCTTAGAATAAGTGCCAGGCACATCATCACTTACATGTGTTAGCTGCTATTATTTATTTAAAAATTAAGAAAAAAAATATTAGTAGTCTTATATTCAGGAGAATGGGAAAATTATATCAAGGATTTATATATCCTATAGAGAGCTGAACTGAATGACTTCTAAGTCTGAGATCAGGCATAGTGCAAGCTAAGTATAATTTAACTGGAACATTCCAATTTTTATGTACAAAATGGGGATAATCTTGGAATGAATGTCCATAGAAAATGAGGCTCCTTTGGAAAATCTACTCCAGTATGTGAATGCTGGATTGGAACGTGATGATATGTTGATGGGCTTTGAGTCTACAGGAATGGAAAGTTGAGTCAGGTTTCTTGGTTTGTTTCAGTTCTCCAAATATATGCCAGATTGTTAGGTCTGGTCTCTAACAAAAATGTCCTTCTGATTTGTGGTTAATGGATTAACACAAATATGTGGCAAGAAATGTTCTTAAATTTCTTCCCTTTTTTTCCTTCCAAACTCCTCCTTGCCCAAACCATGCTTTGCTGCCTTTTCAAGTAATGAGGAGTTTGCAGCTTTTTCTTCACTGGCCCTTGCAGGGATCGTGAATGGAACTAGGAAATGGGAGATCCTTCAGTGTGCTAGGTGAAAGCAAACACGGTAATGCAGACTTGCTTGGTCACTTGGCAGTGCTAATCTATTCTGCTTTAGCAGATGATCTTTAGTGGGGACCACACAATTTCAGCATCAGATTAAAAACAACCTTATCAGTAATAAATCAGAATGAGGAGGGTCCCTTGTGTACTGTCTTTTCACACATTCTTCCAGGTCTGATCTGGGAAACACTAAATCACCCCTTCCAACTTTTCCAAGTAAAGCTAAGTGTCTCTGTACCCCCCACAGTGGTGTGTGCCTTGAGGACACAGCTTATTTTGCTCAGCCTCAACAGCAGGCTGGAGGGTCTGCTTCCCTGAGATTTTATAGACTTGTCACCAACAGTCAGAAAAAACAAAGAGTGGGATGACATATTCCCGGTTTTTCAGGCAAATGGTAAATAATTCACAGTTCTCCTGGTCTTGACCTTCACTTTAATTTTTCTTGGACCTGACCGTTTATATTTCTATCATATCTATTTTTGTAAGCAGCCTGTTTTCAATTATTTGAATAAGTTGAGATAGAGAAGAATTCAAAGTCAGAGTTCCATTTAGAGCTGCCTTCTTTCTTTAGCTTGTTAACAAGAGAAAGAAAGTAATGGAAGGACTAAAAGGTAGACTCCAAGAGGACTGAGATGTGAGGATAATGTATTCAGCTGTCTTGGCAGCCATAGGGAAATAGTGAGATTGCTGGAGAGCCAGCACAGCTTTCTAGTGGTTCACACACAGGCCAGGAATTCACTTATCTTCCTAGATCTTCAGTTTTTATCTGTGAAAGGGGGCTGCAGATGAGCCAACATCTGTTTTACCGTCTAGCCTGTTGAGCACACCCAGTGACAAGCCATACATGGTCAGGCCATGGACCGCTTCATGCCAAATGGTCAGAGGTGGTAGCATCTTCTATTTGCTTGACTGGTGACTCAGACCAGGAGGACTGGTGCTGGCACAGGGCTGCAGCTGAGTGCTCTGGGAGCTGAGGGGAGGAGAGGATCCTTGCTGGCTAGAGTGAAACGCATGTATATTGCAGCGCTATTGACAATAGCAAAAACATGGAACCAACTGTCCTGCCCATTGAAGTGGACTGGATAAAAAAACGCGGTACGTATACACGATGGAATATTATACAGCTATAAGGAAGGTCAAAATTACAGACTTTGCAGCAACTTGGATGGACTTAGAGTTCATCATACTCAGTGATGTATCACAGAAACAAAGAGTACCACAGGTTCTCACTTGTAAGTGGACCCTGAATAGTTATCCTAATACTACAAGAAAGGGATTGGCAGTAGCAGGTCACTGCCAGCGGAGGGAGGCGGGGGGGAGAGGCACATAACACTAATAGGCATACCTGATCCCAAACCAAGCGAAATGAGGACCTATGGGAGGCCCAGAATTCACCTATACGGTGACCACTTATGTACCTCAACCTGAATTGTACCCCACATCTTTAAAAAATAAATAATAATTTTGAAAAAGAAAGACTAGTTTATAGAAGCAAAGTGGGCTGCAGGGCTTGAAGGGTGAGTCACAGAGGAACTGGAGAGAGGAGAATGGTGCCTTTCAGATGCACTGGCTAAAATAATTGAGACAGTCCTGTAGGGACTGAAAAACCCTGTTTCGTTATGTGGCAAGTTCTAATGGTATGAGCGGGAAATGAGAATTGGGTGGGTGAGGCTGTGTGGATGAGGTGGGTGGGGGCTTGGATCCTTGGGCTAAGCAGTTTGAACCTGATTGCCCATACATCCCAAAATACCATGTGCATTTCACATCAGCTTTAAGAAAAATTGTAAAGCTATGAGACCAGGCATCACTCTGTCCCCTGTCAGTAGGCCCTCTTCCCACACATCCCTGCTCGTTGCCCTTTCTCCAGGAAGAGCCAGAAGTAGCAACTGTTCCTCCCTCAGCAGAATTTCCTCCTCATTAGGCCAACTCGCCTGGGAGGTTCTGGCACTCACCATTCTAAGACAGTGATAGGTGGCAAAGGCACACGTTCACCTTTACAGAAAAGTATAGCCGGGAGCAGATTTTTATGGCCAGCGACATACTTAATGATGGCAATGCAGGTGCCAGTGCCAAGAGCTGCCTGGCAAAGGGAGGGTGAGTTGTAGAGATCCTGGGAGAGCTCTGATCACATCACATGTACATCCTCTCTGTTCACTGTGG
Organism: Tarsius wallacei; assembly: GCA_963574415.1. NCBI lineage: Eukaryota > Metazoa > Chordata > Mammalia > Primates > Tarsiidae > Tarsius > Tarsius wallacei. The sequence goes on along the minus strand of CAUYQG010261708.1, from coordinate 25,498 downwards.
CACTGTGGGAAGGTCTGGTTGTGTGACCTCGGGAAGGTCTCTCGATCTCAAGGTTATAGTTTCTTCATCTGGAAATGGAAAACAATGTCAAGGATCTCTCCTCATCTTTCCAAATTCCATATCATAGGCACTGTCTCTGGTTCTCTTAGTGGAGTTAGAAATGCTGACTTGCCCTTCATTCATTAATATATATTGAGTCCTTTTCTGTAGCTGGTATTTTGTCGTGAGCAATGCACATGGCCCTTGCCTTCAGAGAGCTGCCAGTGATTTCTGACTTATGTGGCTTTGGTTCTTTTTTGAGTTTTTCCACTTGCCAAGGTGGAAAACTTCATCTTGTACGCCATGAGGTTAAGTGTCTGTGGTCCCTGGAGCAAGTGTTGATGAATACTTTGGTCTGCTGGATGTTGGCCCTCTGTCCATCCTTTAGTTGTGATACTAGTGCGGGTAATTCCTAACAATTAATTTAGGAAGAAATCTAGTTAAATCTTTCCATGGAGTGCATATTAATTGAGCACCTGCTGTGGGGGTGGGGTGGGGTGTGGGCACTGTGCTAGTGCCTTAAGATTTAAAGGTGATGCCAGTGATACAGCCATTGCTCTCAGAGGCCATTAGGGGAGGTGGACTTCTTTTTTTTTTTTTTTTTTTTTAGGTTGGAGTCTTACTCCATCACCCAGACTGGAGTGCAGTAGCATGCTCACAGCCACCCCAGCGTCAACCTGCTGGGCTCCGGTGATCTTTCCACCTCAGCCTCTCAAGTAACCAGAACTACAGGCACGCACTACCACACTGGCTAGTTTTTTATTTATTGTAGAAACGAGGGCTCGCCAAGTTGCCCAGGCTGGTCTCAAACCCGTGGGCTCAGGCAATCCACTCGCCTCAGCCTCCCAAAGTGCTGGCATTACAGGCTGAGCCACCGAACCCGGCCAAGATGGGCTTCTAATGGCATGTTTTTTCCTGATACTATATATCTTATTGCTGGTGTACTGGTGTACTGGGGACAGGCAAGCATGCACAGTGGTGGCCCTGTGGGTTGCTTAGGGACATACAGGGTTTGGAAAGCAGCCCTGGGTACCAGCCACCTGGCTGGAATTTTTATTGTCCTGCCTGGCCTGCTGCTAAGTTCGTACCCAAGTGGGTGGTTAATCATTTCTTCTGTGCTCCTTCACCACCTGACCTTTAAAGACGGTTATTTCCAGTTGAAGTATTCAAAGTTAAACAATAGTCCTGGCCTCTCTTGTCTCCATAGAAGAGAACTAGAGGAGGATTCTTGCCTGAATATTCCTTGTTTTCTGGTTTCCCCACTTGGCTGCAGAGGGAAGCCTGACCATCCTGGTCCTGTTTGTTAGCCACATGGAAAAGTCACGTCAGCGGTTTTCCCATCATTCCTGTTCTCTCTGAGCTTCCCGTTAGCCAGGGCTCTCACACGTTGTGGAGACAGAGAGGACGGGAGCCTCCCCCTCAGGCTCTGCCCCAGGTTCTCACTGATTGGGAAGAGTGATGCGGGGCCCAGCGGGGGACACGGTTATTAAGGAGGGCCTGGTCACTCACAGAACATGTGCCTCCTTGAGAAAGCTGAACTGGAGACAGACCAAATGGGATCCCTGCTTCCTCTCCTCCTGGCCCCTCCTTAAATTAAAGACAGCTGGAAGGTTGACTTGACTCACCTTCCTAGAAGGTGACAGGTAGGCCCCTGCGGATGCCTGGTCTGCTCAGTGCATGGAGTCAATGCTCAAGGCAAGTCCCCGTGTCCCCAGCACATGCGACTCTGAAGAGAAGGAAGAGGGCAAAGACCCTGGCTTTGGCTTTTGTGGCACCCCTGGGTGAGCCACTACTGCCACAGGAACTGTTTCCCTTCCTCCCTCTCAGAGGAGCAGGGGAGGAGGATGGAGGAGTGGAAACCCTTTCCCTGGCGTTTCTTTCAGAGAGCTGAATTGTTCACAGGAGACTGAGGTGTAAATACAGAAGAGTGATAGCTTTATAAAGGCCCACGTTTTTCATGCTGGTATTTGGTTCATGCGATGCCTGCTATTATCAAACAAGGCCGGATTTCACTTGCTGAGAGGGAAGCAGACATGAAGAAGGGCAAGCACTGTCGCCCATGATTGGGTGCAGCGCCTCCAAGAAGTTACAGCGGAGAGATGGTGGCTAGAGATGGAGAGATGGAGGGGATGGTGGTCAACTCTCAAGCTCCCGGAGATTCAGGGCCCATCGAGGCACTGCGGCCTTGCCCTGTGGTCCTACCACATGGGCACAGTGCCTCTGCTTTGCAGGGGAGTGTGCAGAGCCCCACAGTGCCTCCCCAAAGTTGCCCTCGGCAGAGCTCATTAACATACCCCAGGGCAGGAGCCTGTTGTCATGCTGGCCCTGCCCCACAGGGCGAGAAGCTTTTTTTTCCCCTCTTGAACTCTTGGGTGGGAGGAGACTGAGTGACCACCAAGAGAATAAGCACACTCAGCTGTATGGCTCACTCTCGGGGAGTTCTATGTCTGGAAAAAGCTCTTCGTGTGACTTGCATATGGATTCAGGGGCTGTATTGTGAAGAAAGGACTCACTAGAAGGTGAGTTCCATGTAGAGAGAATCTTACCTGTCCTTGCTTCCTAGTGCCTGTTACAGTATCTAGTACATAATAGATGTAAAATAAATGATGACATGGCCAGGCTCGGTGGCTCAGCTTGTAATCCCAGCACTTTGGGAGGCCGAGGCGAGTGGATTGCCTGAGCCCACGGGTTCGAACCCCACCACCCCACCCCGGGCAACTTGGCGAGACCTCGTCTCTACAATAAAATAAAAAATAGCTGGGTGTGGTACTGTACACCTGTAGTTCCGGCTACTTGGAAGGCTGAGGCGGAAGGATCGCCAGAGCCCATCAGGTCAAGTCTGCGGTGGCTGGGAGCATGCCACTGCACTTCAGTCCGGGCGACAGAGTGAGACTCCAACTCAAAAAATAAAAATAAATGATAACATGAAGTTGGCAGCTCAAATGGTGGCTGAACACAGTCCACCGCTTCCAGTGTTTTCCAACCTCAGGACTAACATTAATAATATTAAACTCCTACCTACTGCTTTCTCTGGACCTTGGACATATATTCACTCATTTAATTCTCTGGCAACCTTAAAGGTATATCTATCATTATCTCCCATATTGTAGATGGGGAGACTGAGGCAGACAGCAGTTAAGTGACCAGCTCAAGGTCTCGACTGGTAAGGCAGGATGGGGTTGGGACACCTTGTGGCCCTCATGTATCAGGCCAGGATTCAAGGGGAGGTTGTCCATCCTGACCAATGGTTGGCATTTATTTCGAAGAGTAGGCAGCCTTGGCTGGAGCTGAGCTTGTTTGTCCCTGGGCGGATCAGGCAGAGAGCCTGGACAGCCTGTGCTGCTGCCATCATCCCGGGCTGTTTACAGATCTCTGGGACTGAAAAGTGTTTATTTGAACAGGAGAATGTCTGGGCTTCACCACCAGTTCCATTGGCTCATCTTCCACAATGGATGCCACAGAAGGGTTCTTGTGTTGGGGTCAAGTGACCTGCACACACACAAGCGAGAAGTGATGATGAAAAGAAAAAACAGTGTGGATTTTATGAAATTATTCTCTGTCTTTGAAAAAAAAAAAAAAAAAGACTAATAAGATAGCAGGCATTCAAATTGGGGTAAAAGAGAAAAGAACAAGGACCGAGTCCTAAAATAAAGACAGGGATTAGGCTGTAGCAACACGGCAAGAAATTGTACAGATTTGGCTCTGAGCTTTCTCGTAGCCAAACCAGAAAGGGAAACCTGATCTGCATCGTCAAAAACCTGGAGAAGGTTTAGGCTACAGAGAAGAGGAGGCCAGGGCCAGTTGCAGGATGCCCTTGATGCTGTGCTGCCCTGGACGAAAAGCATAACTCTTTATCCAGGCATTCTCTCCAAGCTGCATCATTTTCTTAGATTTTCTTAGAGCTTTAGCGGATGTATAGTGAGATTTTTTACAAGTATTGAAAATATACATTCATCTTTAGTTGACATTTCTAGGTTGCTTTATGCTTGAATCATCCTTTCTTTCTGCCAGGGTAAGTCATCTTACTTAATTCCAGGGGTTCGTTTTGCCAGCGTCACCTGTCGTGAGTGTTGCTGGGTAAGCTCATTTTTGTGGTTCTTGTGGAATGGGGAGTCATGCGCTTTGATTTCAGACCTCATCTAAGTTCCCCATGTGAGAGATCATCTCACGTGATGATAATAAGAACACTTTGTCATCATACATAACATTATGTAGATTGCAAAGTATTTTTACATATATAATTTGCATTTTGAAAGCATTCCTGTGAAGTCAGTTACCGGTCTGGTCTCATGTTTGGGAAATGGAGTCATTGTAGGACAGGAAACCTGGAGTAAGGAGATGATACTGGGGCCTTGCAATCTTGGACTTGTGTGCAGACTAGACTCTTTGAGAATGATGGACCTGTGTACAGTGTTCTTTAAGAATGACTGGTTTGGTTTACAGGATTTATATGTGTGTGTGTGTGTGTGTGTGTGTGTGTGTGTGTGTATGTGTATAAATACGCCCATATATATATACACACATACAAAATATATAAATATATTTTTATATATAATATATGTGTATGTGTATAAATACGCCCATATATATACACACATACAAAATATATAAATATATTTTTATATATAATATATGTAAAATGTGTTCCTGTGGTTTTTGTTTGTTTGTAGTAGTTGTTTTTTGGGTGATAGAAAAGTTGAGACCACAAGTCTTATAATGAATGCCTGGTGCTCCTTGTCTGTTAAGCATCTACCCTGAACCAAGTTAGTCTCCTCCATTCCATGCCCACTTCGTGAGATGTTGAGGTGAGGGAACAGAGGATCTAGTGGGAATTGTTGGTCAGGCATCGAGTATTTGCCAGGAAGCTCCTTCCTTGGGAGCCGGTTACCTCCTGCTCTCTGGAGGGGGCAGAGGGGGAGTGATGAATCCAGTGGTCTCAGGCATCTGCAGGCCTGGGATGGAGCCTGGACCTCAGAGTCCTCTCCTAGCCTAGCCAGCAGCCCTTCTGTACCCAGACTTACCCACTCCCCTCTTCTGCAACAGACCCAGGGGCAGCCATGTGGGTCGGGCCCTGAATGGAGGCCATGTGTGAAGCGAATGGGCTCTGAACTGTTCTGAGACTGTCTCTAGGGCCGTAATAAGCTGGAAACCGTGTCTATGTAGATACTTCCCTGTGTAGTTTGCAGCAACCACGTGACATGCACTTTGGGGTAAATAACTTTAAAAGTATAAATCATAGTTACAGCCTGTTCTTCCGCCCCTTCCCAGCATACCTGCTTGGGACTGAGTTTCTGCCGGCTGCTTCAGCCCCTCTCTCTGTCTCTCCCGACCCCGCTGCTCTAGTCCTGCTCTGCCCTCCCCTCTGCTAACCCCCAAGTTGGCTCACTTCAGTCACATCTCACCCGACCTGGGACCAGCACTGAGCCTAGTTGACCTCTTCCTTCTGCTTAGCGTCCTTTCTTCTGGGCTCCACCCTCTGTCTCTTCCCCTCCCTTCCCTATTCCTATATCTCCTTGGCTGGTTCTTTTTCTTTTTCCTGATTTAGAATGTTGTTCCCAGGACTCAGTCCTTTGATTTCGTCTCGTTCTTCCTCACTTCCTTGGTGATCTATCTAGTCCCTCCTGCCAGGTTGTATCTCCAGCTGTGGGTTCAACTCTACACCACCTCTCTGTTGAATACAGTAAGTCCCCTACATACGAACCTTCAAGTTGTGAACTTTCAAAGATGTGAATGTGCATTTGCATTATTGGAGGAGGCACTGTTAGTTTTTGAGGCACAGGACCTGAACGTTGAATGGGCCATGAAGGTTGCAGCAGCCATTCAGAATGCAATCCAGTGCTACCGTGTCATCTATGATGAGAAAACAAGAGTGACTACCCAGACAGCACTGGATCATTTTTCCAACAGTGTAGATAGAATTGAGTCCAGGAAGGAACCCTAACCTGTGCTATCAGCATCAGACGTGAGTGACGTTGCAACTTGCCCTCCATCCCCTGTTGCTGATGATCCTTTAGCACTACCATTTCCTGCCTCCTTTCCCTCCCCCAGTCAGGAACTCTTCTTGCCTGTTCACTTGATGCCAGCCCCTGTATGAGAGCTATTGTATTGTATTGTATGACTGTCTTTTCCAAGGTACTGTACTGTAAGATTAAAAATGTTTTATTTGTGTTTGCATATGTATTATTTGTGTGAAAAGTATTATAAACCTATTACAGTACAGCTATACAGCCGATTGTGTTAGCTGGGTACCTAGGCTAACTTTGTTGGACTTACAAGCAAATTGGACTTAACGAATGTGCTTTTGGAACAGGACTCATTCATATGTAGGGGACTTACTGTATATCCCAAAGAACCTCACCTCCAGATTGTCTCTCCAGATCTGTGTCGCCAGCAGACTTAATTTTTCCAGCTGCTTTGGACACAGGTTTCCTCTTACCTACCACTTTCTCTGCTGTCTCCTCTGACTTCTTCCCAGCTCTCTGAGCGCCTCAACCTTTGTGTCTTGTTGACTCTGCACCCCAGGTGCCTTTCTGTGTCCTGCAGGGTTCCCTCCTGCTCCCACTCTGCTGCTCTGTTTCCCCGTCTCCCTGTTCCCCTGCATGTCTTCTGCTTCCTCCTGAGCTCCAGTGTCAGGTCCTGCTGTTGCACTCAGCTCTCGGGCACATGTCACGGGCTCTACCTTGGCCTTTGATGGAATCTCTCTCTGCGTACTTATGGGAACCATTCATTTGCTTTTCAGAAAACCCAATTTTTAGGCTGGGAAGAGCAGCCTTTAGGCAGTGACACTGCAACACTTCCTTTTCCCAGGGAACAGAAGAGATGAGCTGTCGTATCCTCTCTGACATATCCCGTAACCGCATCCATGACAACCTTGATCTCTGTGGCCTTTCCGACTGTTACCACTAGCCATGCTCATGGTTTCAGCAGTTCAGTTGTCACCAGCCCCGGGGAACCGACTAACTCGTGGAGTGATCTGCATCACAGCAGAGTAGTCCATTCATCTCTAAAGTTTAAACTTTATTTTCCCAAATTGTGAAGTTGCTTGGTTGAATACGCCTATAAAAATAGGAGTGGGGGAAGAGTGTATATAGGGTTTTAAAAGTCCTTGATACTGTAGGTGGAATTTCCCAAATATTTTTAACTCCTCTACTGTGATGTCAGCAAAGCCACTCCCCAGGGTATAGTAATTTTTTTTTTTTTAAAGACTGGCTTATTCTGTCACCCAGTTGGGAGTGCAGTGTTATGGTCACAGCTCACTACAACCTTGACCTCCCGGGCTCAGGTGATCTTCCCACCTCAGCCTCCTAATTAGCTGGGACTATAGGCATGCACCACCATACCTGGCCAACATTTTTACTTTTTGTAGAGACAAGTCTTGTTATGTTGTTCAGGCTGGTTTCAAACTCTTAGGCTCAAGTGATCCTCCCACCTCGGCCTCTCAAAGTACTGGGATTACAGACATGAGCCACGGCAGCTGGCCAGGCTGTAGTAAATTAGCTCAGTTTGGGGTAGATTCCCAATGAACACTTCTGCTGTTTGTTGAGGAGTGTATTTTGACATTTCTCAAATAGGAAATAACTTTCACAGACCAAATTCATTCAAATGCAAGTAGGATTTATAGTTGGACAGCCTGAAACGTTGCTTCACGGGACTGTATGTAATAAATCCTGCCCATGAACACCAGAGCATCTCTTGAAAAACATCTTCTGTATCCAGGTGACCAAGTCACCTGTTTTCTGGAAGCCAGCAGTCAAGCATACCTAGAAGCCAAGGCCCTGAAGACCCGCTCCACCATCTGGGCTGGGCAGCCTGTTGTCTCGCTGTCTTTGTCTGTCTTGCCTCCTAGCCCTTGCCTTCTTCAGTGGGAAGAAGCATAAAGGGCACTGGGTTTAGGCTTACTGCCTGTAGCTTCTCTTAGGAAGACAAGAAAGAGTGTGAGCTTGAAAAGCCAAAGACTTACATTATCTCTGCTGCTTTAAGATTCAGTTAGCTACCAACTATAAAGGGCCTTGTTTTGTTTGCTAGGATGACACTCAACTGGTTAAGATGAAATTGGTTCTTCAGGAACAAGGGAAAAAGCATTTGTGAGACAGGTTTCTTTCTGTCTCTGTCTTGTGCCCAAGGAATATATATGTGATAGTATCTGGCCTGGGTTTGGGGTGTCGGGGGCAGATAAGTTTCTGGCCAAGTTAGAGTCAGTATTGGACAAAAACCTTGAGCCACCAACCCAAAGGAAATGCACTGGCTTGTTGGACTTACAGTTTCAAAAGAAGGAACAAATTCAAACTTTTCCTAAACCTGTATATTTTCTAAAATCACTGAACTGGAGAAGCAACAAAATAGCCCAAGAGTTTGGCTGAACCAAACCAGAATTGAGTTGGTGTTGGTTTCCCTTTGAGACCCCAAACGTGTGAAGGTGCCGGGCATGCTTGGTGCTGGAGGTCGACGGCTCTGGCCTCCTCTCCTCAGTGATAGCTGTGCCTTGGCCTAGTGTTTATTGCCCTGCAGGATCCTATTTTATGAACTCTGCAGGCCTGATATCACTATAGCTGCTGTATTTGTGAAGAAACTGAGTCACAGATTGACCAAAGTGACTTGCTCAGATTGACACAGGCTCTTAGTGACGGAGCTGGGCTGGGAAGCCAAGTCTCCTGGTAGGTGGATGGTGGAGCTTTTGCACAATGAGCAGCACCTGAGAGGCATCCCTGATTCTTCCCTATCCTTAGGACTTGAAGGAACCCAGGGCACTGAGGCTGATTATGACAGAAGTGAAAGTCCTGGGCACCCAAGGCTCTTTGCCTCTTGCCTTGAGGACATTAACCTGGGACATTCCCCTCCCAAGGACCCCCTTTAGGGAGGTCCCAAGCAGGGAGGACTGACTATTCACAGGGAGGCTTGGTGACCATCCATAGCTTGCAAGGGGTTTTACTTATCACTCTGTGGTAAAAACCCTCAGACTATATGTGCTGTCATCTTCAAATTTTTCAAAACTGATTTTTAAAACTTGTTTTGTAGCTAAAATATTCAATTGCTGCTTTATTCTCCTTTGATTTTAAAAGTTGACTTGAAAGTTCAATGTTGTTGTTTTTTTCCTCAAGACAAATAATTACTGTGGACGTCAGGGTTTGTTTCTTTGTTTTTTCCAGACATTTTAAGTGAGATCCTTCAGATCATCTAGGAAAATGGTGGCCCTTTCCTTAAAGATCTGTGTCCGCCACTGCAATGTGGTGAAGACCATGCAGTTTGAACCATCCACAGCTGTGTATGATGCATGTCGAGTCATTCGGGAACGGGTGCCCGAGGCCCAGACGGGGCAAGGTAAGTTATAGTTCTTTATTGGTTCCTTAAAATGTGTGTCTATGTGTTCTTCACTTTGTAGCTAAAGACACAAAGGCTCTGAGTGGTACCCAAGCCTACTAGCATGTATGTTTTAAATGAAACTTCATCTTTGGCCAGACACTGCCTGCTTCCTCTGTGAGACTTCTGGTGACAGCGACCACGTCTCCAGCTGAGCCATCGTCATTGTGTCCAGCATCTTGATCTTCTTTTGTATCAACTTGGCAGTTTACAGATGTATCATCTTTGATGTATCATCTCATTGTCCTAATAAAATGCAAATGAAGCTGCTCTAACAGTTGTTGGTTATGTTTCCCATGCATGAACACTTTCTACTGCCATCAGGGACCCAGGACAAGTCTCATATTTCAAGTCTTTTGAACGGGCTTTATAAATGTTATATCAAATCTTTAAAAAAAAAAAAGGCATTTGTGATATACAAGGGACAGCCCCCCAAAAAACTGGAATTATTTTTTGGAGGGAGGGTCCCTTGTAGTACAAGCTTCCCCCACTAGGTAGGTGTTCTAGTATCCCACTGGCACCAGTATACTAGTTGGTATTGTGAGAGGCTATGTTCAGCTTCAGTGAATTTTTTTGTGAAGACTCTTTCAACATGTTTGCCCACTTCATGAGCATATTTGCCTGCACTGTGCTGAGTGTTCAGTAGTTTTGGACCAAAAAATGGCATGACTCCCGTGCCCCACCCTCCCTGTTCACCAGATCTTTCCCCAAGTGACTTTTTTCATTTCCCCGGATGAAAAAATGTCCTGAAAGGGAGAGATTTTGCCAACGTGGAAGAGGTGAAACAAACAAACAAAAAAATGGCCAAAGCACTGAAAGACATCCAAATTGACAAGTTCAAAACCTGCTTTGAGCAGTGGAAAAGGCATCTTGATAGGTGTATTGCATCAAACAAAGAGTACTTTGAAGTTGACTGAAGTCGAAACATGTCGGAAGAGATGCACAATTTTTTATAAATAAATTCCGGGAATTTTTTTTTTGCCCCTTCCCCCCCATATGTTTTGTTTGATATTTGGTTAAACCACTGACCCTGTTAATCTGAATTTAAATAGAAGCCATTCATGCAATTTTATTTTCCCTTTTCTTTTGTCTTCTTTCTACACGTCCTTTTAGTGTTTACTTGACTGACAGTTGAGAAATTGAAATCACTCCCAAATGGGTAAGCCTTTAATGTGAAAGTAGGATAAAACATATCTTAAAAACTGGAAGAATTAAAAGCAAACTTACATCAAGGATAATTATAAGTAGGAATGGGTTTTCTTTTTTTTTTTTTTTAGTTGAAGTCTCACTCACTGGAGTGCAGTGGCACACTCATGGCCACCGTAGCCTCTACCTGCTGGATTTGGGCGATCCTTCTGCCTCAGCATTCCAAGTAGCTAGAACCACAGGCATGCGCCACCATGCCCGGCTAATTTTCTGTTTTACTGTAGAGACGAGGTCTCGCCAAGTTGCCCAGGCTGGTCTCAAACTTGCAGGCTCAGGCAGTCCTCTCACTTCTGCCTCCCAAAGTGCTGGGATTACAGAAAAGAAAGAAACATGAACCTTGTTTTGTGGGCGTTGCTTCTACAGCTCAACTCTACTCCTCCACATCTTCTCAGTTCGGGAGGCTGCTTGTGTTGTCAAAACAAAACATTTCACTCTGGTGAAGGAGCTAGCATCCACGTCCCTGCCGACTCAGCAGGCTTAGGGCCTGGAAGTCAGTGATGGCTTTCTCACTGCTTTGTTTTCTATTTTTCTTTCTGTTTGTGTTTCAGCTTCTGACTATGGGCTGTTTCTGTCAGACGAAGACCCCAGGAAAGGGATCTGGCTGGAAGCAGGCAGGACACTGGATTACTACATGCTGCGGAATGGGGTATGTGGCTGAGTTTGTTGGGTTTTTCATCGCTCTTCCCTTGGCCTTCCACAGATGCCAGCACTGTTATGCTATTTTGATTCAAGGGCAGCTTTATTAATAGTTTTAATGTAATGGACTTTGTAAGGTCTGTCCAGGTGGTAACAGAAAACGCCAACCGTCCAAATTCTCGGGATTCCCCAGAGGGGTGGAGGTGGTTTGGGGTTATATTTTAAGCAGTTTCTACATGTCACTGGTGGCCTTGGTGGTTGTGAGATGAGCTGCAGCATCTCACTGCAAGTCTGTAGGAGGCATCCCTGTGCCCAGTGAGGCAAAGTAAGGATGGATGAGAACGAACATGAAATGCAGTCCCATAGGCAATCAGAGACTGAATATTGATCAGTGTTTTCTTTTACACAGGAAACCTCAAATTAGAGGTGTGAGTTTAATAACAATCAGTAATAGTAACAATAACAGCAACAACAAAAATGGTTGTGTTATGGAAGTGGGGAGAGGCAATGGAGTAAAAACATGTTAAACGCTTTGTTTAGCCTAACCTCCAGCATACTGGGTTTTGATATATAGGATGGAGTGAAGTTGTCACATGGGTCAGTATCCCATGACATGAGATTGAAATATGTGATGCCAATTAATTTCTCCCACCAGAGCTCTATTGTTAGGAAATGTAGGAAACAAGAAGTCTCTCATTTAAAAATAACTCCCAAATGTATTTTTCCTGTTTGATCTTGCCATTATTATATTTCACTGCGCTCTTGTGAAAACCACTGCTGCTGTGATGTGCCACTGCCGTAAAGATTTGTGGGAATATTATTTATGGTTCTCATTATTTACATAATAAATATAGTAAAAAAGTTTTAATTAAGAAAATAAATCTTCTGTATATATGGTAAAAATTGCTTCTGGCAATGTAAAAGATAATTGAAGACACACGCTGCTGACTTTTTTTAAAAGGCGAGTAGTCATTTTCCTCTACTAATTCTCATTAGAGCAGATCATTTCTAGTCTTTCAGGAGGACAGGTGCCACTTTCATTTCACAGAGGGTAGTTTACAGTAAGTGTGCACTTATAAGTATTACTTCTTTAGTTGCAATTTTACAATCATATCTTAAGGACATCTTTATGACTGCAATTATGTAACACTGGAGATTCTGTATTATAGTAGCAGTAACAACCCCACGAAAATTTAGGAAGGCTTTCAAAGTATAGTAGCAGTAACAACCCCATGAAAATTTAGGAAGGCTTTCAAAGACGTGTTGGAAGCAAGAGGAAAACAGAGTCTGCTAGGAGAAGTCCATTTTTTAAAGAAAAGTGTGCAAGTTTGTTATCTGTTTTCCCACTAAGTGTAAGTGTGAAATGTATGTGTGTTCTATGCTGTAGGACATTTTGGAATATAAAAAAAAACAGAGGCCTCAGAAAATCCGGATGCTGGATGGATCAGTGAAAACAGTGATGGTGGATGATTCCAAGACTGTGGGGGAGCTACTGGTTACGATTTGCAGCAGGATAGGTGAGCCTTCACCACCTTTCTGCTTTGTTATAACTTACACGCATCTTCTCTTTTCCACCTCCCATTTGGTGTGTAGGCCATTTCGAATGTGTCGAGTTCTGTCCAACCCCAAGAGTACATGTTCATTCTCCCAATTTGCCAATCCACTAAGCACTTGAACTTCTCACTAAGTTTCCCTTTCTGAAATGAGGGGATTTTCAAATGGAAAGAAATGTTTTTGAAATTTTGTCTCCCACTCATTACTGCATTCTGTGTAAGCATCACTGATGCTCACAATCTCCTTGAGTACTTCTGGTGACAACCTATATGATTGATTTTTTTTTTTTTTAAGTCGGAGTCTCACTCGGTCACCCAGGCTGTAGTGTAGTGGCACGCTCACGACCTCCGCACCTTCAACCTGCTAGGTTCAGGCAATCCATCCGCTTCAGCCTTCCAAGTAGCTGGAATCACAGGCACAACACCATTGGCTAATTTTTTGATTTATTGTAGAGACGAGGTCTCACCAAGTTGCCCAGGCTGATCTCGAACCTGTGGGATCAGGCAACCTTCTCACTTCCCAAAGTGTCGGGATTCTAGGTGTGAGCCACTGCTCCTGGCTCTGACTGATTCTTAGACAGCTTTTCTTCCTGTAACTTCTTTTAGTCTTCCCCAGAGAGCAAATCTGCCTCCTTTTTACAAATATTTGAAGATAGTAGATGTGCCTATCTGAATTTTCTCTTCATGCAACAGAAGCCCGGTTCCTTCACTTTTTGTTTGACATTGTCTTGCTTTTCTTCACATGATCTCTACTTTGTCATTATTTCTCAAAAATTAGACAAGAGTTGTACATGACGTTTTGAATGTGACTTAACTAGCTGAAGATCCTTTATTTTGTTTTATGTGGCTGCCTCCTTGGTCCTCACATCTTAGTAAGGCCTCTTTCTGTTCTTTGCCACCAGGGATTCCTTGAAATATCATAGGCTCTAGGCTGAAAGGGATTAGCAGCAGTTTAATTGTTTAGAATTATAACCCAATTTCTATCACTAGGAATAACAAATTATGAAGAATATTCTTTAATCCAAGAAACTATTGAAGAAAAGAAAGAGGAAGGGACAGGTACACTCAAAAAAGACAGGACACTGTTACGAGACGAGAGGAAAATGGAGAAGTTGAAGGCCAAGCTTCACACAGATGATGATCGTAAGTATTTGAGAAGGAAGTGACATGCAGACACATGGGCTTCACTGGACCTCTCTTCCCCCCCAGCGTGTGTGTGGCCCATATTTTTGCTTTTTGTGTTTTTAAATCTGTAAATAAAAGTATACTACCATGTCACATTTAGAGAAATAGTCTCTTAATATCAAATCACAAATCATGTTCACATTTCTCCATTATCTTATAAAAATTGTTTAGTAGTTTGAACTGAGATCCAAATAAAGTTGGAAGATATATCAGGTAGCTCTTTTAACTAAGTAGATTCCCTCTTCATTTCTTTTTTTAAATTGACAAATAATAATCATGTATATTTATGGGGCACAGTATGATGTTTTGATCTATATCTACATTGTAGAAAGAATTAGTCAAGCTAATTAACATATGCGTCACCTCCGAACACTTTTTTTGTTTGTGAGAATGTAAAAATTTATTCTTCTAGCAATTTTGAAATATTAAAATTAACTGTGGTCACCACGCAGTACAATAGTTCATATCTTTTGCTTGTTTCTTGCTATTTTTTTAAGTGTTAAAGAAACCAGATTGTTTGTTGTATAGCATTTCCTACATTTGGATTTGTTTATTGGCCTCCTGTGGCATTATTTAACATGTTTCTCTGTCCCTTTTAATTCTTTTGAGCTGAAAACTTGATTAGATGTGTGAGAGAGAGAATGTGTGTGTATGTGTGTTTGTGGTTTAATAAAGACACTTTCTTTTTTTTTTTGAGTTGGAGTCTCACTCTGTCACCGGGCGACTGGAGTGCAGTGGCACGCTCCCGGCCACTGCAGCCTCGACCTGCTGGGCTCCGGCAATCCTTCCGCCTCAGCCTTCCAAGTAGCTGGAACTGCAGGCGCGTGCTACCATGCCCGGCTAATTTTTGATTTATTGTAGAGACGAGGTCTCGCCAAGTTGCCTAGGTGGATCTCAAACCTGCGGGCTCAGGCAATCCACTCACCTCAGCCTCCCAAAGCACGGGATTACAGGCTGAGCCACTGAGCCCGGCTAATAAAGACACTTTCTATGGTGGTGATGTGTACTTCCATCAGGCAGCTGTTTCTGGTTGTCTTGCAGGGAGGGCTATTAACTTCCATTGATGACCATTACCTAGCCTGATTATTTCCTTAGGAGTTAAAAATAGTAATTTAATTTCTTTTGTTTTCTTTTCTTTTTTTTGAGTTGAAGTCTCTAATGCCTAGACCGGAGGGCAGTAGCATGCTCACAGCCACCACAGCCTCAACCTGCTGGGCTCAGGCAATCCTTCCACCTCAGCCTTCCAAGTAGCTGGAACTATAAGTGTGCACCACCATGCCCAGCTAATTTTTTGATTTATTGTAGAGATGAAGTCTCGCCAAGTTGCCCAGGCTAGTCTCGAACCTGTGAGCTCAGGCAATCCTCTCACCTCGGCCTCCCAAAGTGCTGGGATTATAGGCGTGAGCCACTGTGCCCGGCATTATTTATTTATTTATTTACTTATTTTTTGAGTTGGAGTCTCACTCTGTCGCCCAGACTGGAGTGGAGTGGCATGCTCCCAGCCATCGCAGCCTCGACCTGCTGGGCTCCAGCGATCCTTCTGCCTCAGCCTTCCAAGTAGCTGGAACTACAGGCGCGTGATAATTTAATTTTTATTGTAGCAAAGTCATTTTCTACAGTTACACCGTTAATACATGGAAAAGCCAGCACTTAACCCCATGTACCCTCAAAACCCATGCTCTGTGTCCCTTACTGACCAACTTTGCTCTGAGAGGGTCTTAACTCATTACATGGCCCACCTAGACTTCCCAGGCTCTTTCTTTCATTGTTCTTTCTTGCTGCTGCGTTGGAATGAGGTTTTCACTGCCATTGTGTTGTGCCATTTATTGATCTTCAGTGGGGCTGTCATTTCCTCTAACCCTTTCTCTCTCTTTTTTTTTCTTTCTACTCATTTGATTTCCAGTTACATACTTCTTTTTAAGAGATTTGAGTAGGCAAATCCCAGGGATGTATTATTACGTGCTGGATACTTTTCAGGTACTGGGGGAGGCACATTTGCTGTGCTCACGTTGCTTATAACTTAGAGAGGCTGGTAATAAATACCTACCCACAACCTGTGTGTTAAGCTCAAAGCTGTGAGAAAGTGGAGAGGGAAGTGACTGACTCCTTTGTGCCTACATGTAAGGCCAAGGTTCCCAGAATGGCTGAGTTTCAAGCTGGACCATGGTGGGATTCTGCCAGCTCCCCTGCTTCATGTTCTGTCTCCCTCACCTCCTTCATACTTTCATTTTTCTTCCTCTTTTCTAATTGGGGGTCAGAGGTAAATTTTTGCGCTTCACTTGCTGAGACTGAAATATCTGCTCTTGATTTAAGGGGAAACCCTAACTTGGTTTCTTAGCACAAAATACTGATTTCCTTATTTCTTCTCCCTCCCTCATATTATATGTTTATTGTAGTGCTTTATGCTTTTGCTGACTTTCGGAATAGCTGAGGATTTTCTCCCTCATCTTCATTCTGATTAGTCATATGGTAGATGTTAATTTATTTTGCAAAGTTAAAAAGCACAGTTCTAATACACAAAGTAACTATAAATATCAGAGTTATAGAAATCTGCATCTGTGTCACACTGCTGTTATGGTAAATCCCCTTTAATTAAGAGGAAAAATAAACATAGTTCTTTTATATTTCTCATTGTATTGCAGTAAATTGGCTGGATCATAGCCGAACATTCAGAGAACAAGGAGTAGATGAAAATGAAACGTTGCTGCTTAGACGGAAGTTCTTTTACTCTGACCAGAATGTAGATTCCAGAGACCCCGTGCAACTGAACTTGCTTTATGTTCAGGTACAGTATTTACTGCTCAGACACTGAGTTGTTGAGACTTCAGGATGCTCCTGGCTGTGTCTTGCGGAGAGCAGGAGCACGGTGCTGGCTCCTGTCACGTTGACCCACGTCTGGCTTCCAGCGGGCCCCACTCCTGGCCACCTACTTCATGTTCTGTCTCCCCCACCTCCATCAGGTTGTGGTGCAGGTTGATCCCACAAGCTGCTGGCCCTCTAGGGTGGAGCATGACTGTGGCTTCCCAAATTGTGACCTGATAACTGATCCTATCCCTCTGTGTGCCTGGCTTGGAAAGATGGTTGTGTTTCATCTACCTGGCTCATCATTTCAAATGCACAAAAGCTTTCTTAGCTAACGTCTTAGAATGCAAGAGAATATTGGTCAGAAAATCAGTACTTCTCATTCATTGAAAAATATCTTCTCAATAGGCTTTCATGGTTTTGCCCTTAGCTAATTATTTAAACTCAGACAAGTCACTTATAGCTGAGTTGCAGTTTCCCAATATCTAAGATGGTAAGATGTGAAGATGTGGGCTTTGCACTGGATTGTCCTCAAGGGATTTTTTTTTCTTTTTTTTTTTTGCTCAAGGAAAACATCATCTATCTTTCTACTGCTTTCTGCTCCCCGTCCACTTCTGTTCTTCCTTTCCTTCCCTCTTTCCCTTTTCTCTGCTCATCTCCTTCCATGTATCTTCCTGTTTGCCCATAGACATGATGCAGGTGTTGACAAACTGCAGCCATGCCCTCTGCCTATATTTGCAGGTAAAACTTTATTGGGCCGGGCTCGGTGGCTCAGCCTGTAATCCCAACGCTTTGGGAGGCCAAGATGAGTGGATTGCCTGAGCCCGCAGGTTCGAGACCTGCCCGGACAACTTGGCGAGACCTCATCTCTACAATAAATCAAAAATTAGCCGGGTGTGATAGCATGCGCCTGTAGTTCCAGCTACTTGGAAGGCTGAGCCCAGCAGGTCGAGGCTACAGTGACCGGGAGCAGCCACTGCACTCCAGTCTGGGCGACACAGTGAGACTCCAACTCAAAAAAAAAAAAAAAAACTTTATTGGAACACAACTCATGCATTCAAGTATTGTGTATTGGTAAACTCCCTCCTGCATTACACAGTTGTTGATGTCTCTGCTCTTGAGTGCCAGGGGCAGAGTGCAATAGTTGCGGTGGAGACTGTACAGCTCATGAGGTCTGAAAGGTCTATCATTTGATCTCTTTGAGAAGTCTGCTGACAACAAGATGGGCAATGAGAAGATGCTTGTTGGCTTAAGGCTCAGAATAGTACCCAGGATTGCCCATCTTATGATGGTCTGGGAGTCATTTAACTAGAGAAAGGAAACCAGAAGGAAGAGGGATAAATGGCAATGGTGGTGATGGATTAAGACCTGGGAAAAGGACTTCAGACCCAACTAGCTCCATGCAAGAGCTATACATTTGCTTGTCAGTTCCCCCTAAATGTCTTGAGTATTAAATTCTTGACTGTGTGTGTGTTTGTGTGTGTGTGTGTGTGTGTGTGTACATGCACATATGTCTTTATCTCTCTCCTTTTATTACATTGGTCTTTATCTTGGGATGGAGCTTGGACTGATTTTGCCTCTAGATATATTTTTCTGCCAGATTTATGATTTAGGGTCGTAAACAGTAAATTGTATTTCTCTTTTGGCCTCATTGAATGTGATAATTCCACATGATTTTCTGATTTTTCTTTGCCTTTTTAAAATAATCACTTCTGCCTTCCTAGATCATCATCAGACTTTACTTTTGATATCCCAGACACCTCTATTGCTTCCCATTGACGGGCCATTTTGAGCAAAGACCTGTATTCCTTTGCCCTGATTCTGCTATGTGACAGGCACCTGCAGCATTCTGCAGGTGTCACTGTGGGTTGGCCAACACCTTCCCCTGCTCCACAAGAGCGTGTGATGGGGTGTGGGGATGTGTCAGTGGAGAGACTGTGTGGTTCCCTCAAGCCCCTGATGCTCTTCCTTTCTCTTGTGTTTTAGGCTCGGGATGACATCCTGAACGGCTCTCACCCTGTCTCCTTTGAGAAAGCTTGTGAGTTTGGTGGATTTCAAGCCCAAATACAGTTTGGACCTCATGTGGAACATAAACACAAGCCTGGATTCTTAGAGTAAATGGCCTTTCTTCTTCTCTCTCTTTTCTCTCCTTTTTTTCCTTTTACCAGTTTAATTTTGAGCTAGATACCTGAATTTCAATCAGTTGTGAGAATGTTAGCTTTTGCTCAGTAGAGTGTATGGCCAGATTTGTGGACCTTGGGAAAACAAGAGAAATTCAGTAGTTTTTCTCATAATAGAAATTCAGTGATCTGACCGAGTGCAATGGCTCACACCTGTAATCCCATCACATAGAAAGGCTGAGGTGAAAGGGTTGCCTGAGTCCAAGAGTTTGATACCAGCCTTGGCAACATGGTGAGACCTCATTTCTGTAGTAAATCAAAAAATTAGCTGAGAGTGGTAGCACGCACCTGTAGTCCCAACTACTTGGAAGGCTGAGGCAGAAGCATTGCCTGAGCCCAGCAGGTTAAAGCTGTGGTAACTGTGATCGTGCCACTGCACTCCAGCCTGGGCGACATAGTGAGACTCCAACTAAAAAAAAAAAAAAAAACGAAATTCAAAGATCCATGTAAAACCCCTCCCCCTTTTCTTCCTCCTTCTGCTTTCTCTTAATATAGATGAAAGCCAAAATAAAAATCGCTTAAGAGAGTCTCCTGTGGTCAATGCCATGCTGTCACCTAGAGTTCAGCTTGTAGAGGGTTTAGAAGTTGGGACGTGAGGTGAATGCTGCCTGGGGGACGGGAGGATGGGAGCTTTTCTGATGTGCCAGCCTTAGATGCGTTGAGCGGGTCTTCCATTGTACTGTGTCCAAGTATATTGGAGGAGAGGATAACATAAAGGCTGATTTGGACTTTGACCTCTTTTTACTTTGGTGGAAAGTAACTGGGACAAGAATATGCCCCTGAGTAAGAAGAAAGCTTCACTTATCTCCTAGTGGCAGAGAATGCCTGACTAATATGCAGTTTGGTCTAAACAGAGTTGTTACCAAAAAATAAAAAGCAATCCTCTACCCTTGGGTTAGTGAGTCCCAGGGAGCCTTTGCAAGGAGCGGATGTGTCCCCCAACATGCCATAAAGTAACCTTGAGTCTGAGAATGGCTCTGAGCCATTCCTGTCACTTACTTGGTTCTGTGTTCTCTGAATGAGTCATGTGGCCAAGTGTTCCTCAGGGCACGTTTCTCCCTGGCTGGTCTGGCTTCCTTCCTCAGGAGCCTGGGGAAGCTTGCCGTTTTGTGCAGACACCTGACCAAAGGCCATGTGCACACGTTCCTGGAGTAGCTTCCATATTCCCACATTCTAACCTCACAGCAGGTCCCTCAGATATATTTGACACATCATAAACTCAGGGATGGTGGCCATGGATATTGAGAAATAAACACCAAGAGCTAATTAGGCCTTGGAGGAAACAACATTCTGTTGCTGTTTCTAGAGTCATTGGTCATGAATAGGCGCAAATGGTGGGAAGATTGATGAACCACAATAATGGAAATAAAACCCTTACCAATTATTTGTAGGCTTTTGTGGCCATAGACCAATGTGACCCTGATAGCAAGAAGATAAAGATGTGCCATTCTTTGCGTGCCTAGACTGATGATAATGCCTCCCTGGTCATTTCATTAGTGCCTTTCCTCCAGAGCCTGGGTAACTCATTCTCGGGACTCCCTTGTGAGTTGAGCAAGTGGCAGTTTATGTGGTAGATGTGGAAGAAGAAACAGAGAGAAGAGGTGACTTGTTCACAGTTACTAGCGAGGCTTTCTATAACTAGCCGCCTACTTCTTACACTGGGCTCTCATTTTCAAAGGCATTCAGTAAAAGGCAAAGTTGCCGCTTTCACTGGTCTCCCACCATGCAGCAAAATTAGGAAGGTACTTAAAAATGTGATTATAGGGTCCTTTTGTCTAACTCCTAGTGTCATGGATTGTACCAACCAAATCAGGGTAAATGTTACTGTACTGCTGACTGCTTCTGTTGAGATGACAAACTAATATTAAAGCACTGGCAGTTGGTCTTAACGGTGTGCACTGCAATTTATTATTCTGTTGAATGCTGCATACTTACACTCCAGCAAGGATATTCTTCTCTTAATAATCTGAGATAGCAAAAGTTAAGCAGCTGTGTTGAGTCCAACTCCCTTTTTCTAAAATGAGAATATGAAACTCACGCCTCTAGTGGTATGTGTACCCTTATTCAGACTCCAGATTAAAATAAGCTTATTCTGCTTGGTGGCAATTATTTTTCCTTATGAATTTGATTTACTTTTTAATTAGACCAAGTGTGGTGTAGGTAATGAAGTGTTTTCATTTAATGCAGATATTCAATTGTATACATTATTGCTTCGACCACACAGGTAAAACTTCTTGAGGATATACATGTTCCCTCTTAATTAAAGCAAAACAGTGAGGCCGCATTTTCCTGATTTGTAAGCTGCATAGTCAGGTCCTGTTTACACCTGGGTTTTACCTGGAGGCTGGCTGGGCTCTGTTTTGCAGCCTTTATGTCTTTCCCTATCTAGCTTTCATATGTGTTCTTTGCTTGAACAATTCAGGGTTAAAAAAAAGTAATAGTGAGGAGCTTGGACTTGTGACAGCTGGGTTGAATATACAGCCACCAGAAATTTCAGTTACATAGTTTCTGAATTGGGTGTATAAGGGTGTGTTTAACAAGTATATATCTTTTAATTTTTTTGAAAATCTGCTTGTCACTTTTGCACAGACAGCACAATTTGACCTTTTTTATGAGATTCTTTTTCAGCTGTCTTCAGATTGTTCAGTGATTTCTGAATGCACACCACCTTCATGAAGGTACTCATTTAGAATATTGAAAATCAGAGATTAAAAGGTTTCCCGAATTTTCAGAGATTGAAGGATTATTTAATATATAACATCCACACTATAGATGGGGAAAATAGGTACTAGAGAGACAGAGAGACAAGGCTCAGAACCATCAAGAGCGGGAAGCCAGAGCCCCCAGATTGAGTCTGTTGTGTGTCAACTACATGACAGTTTTTCTCAGGTCACTTTCACAGAGTCCTAGGATAGGACATCTTATTGGTGCGTGAAGTAAAAATAACACGTAATCTAATGTCAAGTATTTGCTTTATGCTCTTCTGTGTTCAGAAAATGCTTGCAAATCCAGGTTTGGGGGAGATACATACTACTTGCCATTTTTGAATCTACAGTCTATGTGGCAAATAAACATATGAAATGATTATTATGAAGACCCAGAACTTGGCTCTGATGGTTTCAACAGAGTCTGACCCCACCACTGTTATTTAAACACGGGACGGTCTGTCCAGGATGTTGAAAGTTGCAGTACAGGCCATGAAAATTACCTCAGACTGTTCTAGAAAAGTGGAAAGAGACAACCCACTTGGGTCCCCTCAACTCTGGGAGCTTTTCTGTCCTCTTATTAAATCCTGCTTTTTCAACAACAAAAAAAAAAAGTGGGAAGAAGGTGGTTCCAGAAGCAATGTTGGTCAAAGAAATTGACAAAACAGAAGGCACATCCAAAGAAGAATTAAGAATTGACTCTTACAACAGCAACAGCAATAAAACTTGGTAATGACTAATTCCAGGACCCTTAAAAACATCACAGAGAACTTTGAGAAGGAAGCGATCCAGGGTGGAAGCCTTCTCTAGACCTTCTCATCTTGAAGAAGAAGACAAACTTTAGAACTTAAGCCAAATATTTGTGACAACATCAAAGGCAACTCTAGGTGACAGAGTGTTCACTATACAGTTCTTGAAATTTTTCATAATAAAATTTTAAATTTTTCATATTAAAATTGTGGGGAAAAATTTGTAAGTAGCCTAAGAGAATAGAATAGACTATATGTGGAAACAGTGAAAGAAACCAGACTTTACAGTTCCTTTAATAAAATTTTAATTGCTGGTCAAAGCAAATAAAAAGAAATAGGTTATATAACTTCCAAACCAGGGGGATTTCAAGAGGCAGGAAATACAGAAGCTTGACCATCACAATAAGAGTTGTGCAGGGTGGATTATGGAAACAAACAAGAAAAAGTATGGTTGATAAAATGTACAACATAAGATATGATTAAATACTTCTAAATATGCTAGGCATTACACCACATATAAGTAAATCAAACTCAGCAGTTAATAAATAGAGGTTCTCATTTTGGGTGGAATTTTTTAAAAGTCTGGGTCTGTACTCTTTCTAGAAGACACATTTAAAATTTAAGGATAGAGAAAAGTTTAAAGTAAACACATGGAAAGTGAGGCACCAGGAAACTACTAGTCAAACCAAAGCTGGAGAAGCTGTATTTCATGTCACTAAAAATAGACTTTAAGGCAAACAAACATAAGTAGAGATAAAGACAATTACTATAAGATAGAAGGACTAGTTCACTAGGATATTAAATAATTGTGAACCTGTATATGCCTCTGACATTGTCTTAAACGTATATAAAGGAAAAATAAGCAGTATTACAAAAATTTTGGACAGTAATTTTAATAGCGCAATTTAGCATACCTCCCTCAGTAAATGATTAATAGAACAAGATCAAAATAGAAGAAAGAAAATATTTCAGTTAAAAGAAAATAATGAAATAGAAACCTGAGAATCAATAAAGCCAAAAGCTGGTTCTTTGAAAAAATTAATAAATATATGTGAACCTTAGGTAAGTTTGATCGAGAAAAACCAAAGAAGGAAAAGGCAAAAATATTATTAGTAATGAAAATGTAGCAGAGCTACAGGTAAAGAGATTTTTTAAAGCATAAGAGAATTCAATGGAAACTTGAAGTCAAAAAAGTGGAAAATTTAGACAAAATGGATAATTTAAAAATCTGAATAAACCTATAATCTTGAAAGAAATTGACTTATCGGTTTAAAATACACCAATCAAAAAAAAAAAAATTAAAAATTAGGCCCAGGTTACTTCACAAAATAGGTAGAAGGTAAAACTCCTTGTCTTAATTTGAAACTAACAGAACTGTAATACAAAAATGAATACAGGCCGGGCTCGGTAGCTCAGCCTGTAATCCCAGCACTTTGGGAGGCCGAGGTGAGTGGATTGCCTGAGCCCGCGGGTTCGAGACCTGCCTGGCCAACTTGGTGAGACCTCATCTCTACAATAAATCAAAAACTAGCCGGGTGTGTAGTTCTGGCTACTTGGAAGGCTGAGGCGGAAGGATCACCGGAGCCTAGCAGGTCGAGGCTGCGGTGGCCGGGAGCAGCCACTGCACTCCAGTCTAGGTGACAGAGTGAGACTCCAACTCAAAAAAAAAAAAAAAAAAAAATGAATACAAACCATAGAAAGCTTTTAAACTTATGAAGGAATATAGATATCTTCCCCACAAAAGTTAATTCAATATTAACAAGTTCAACGTCACATATGTCTATATGTTTATGTGTAAGTGCAAGTTATAACTAAGTACTTTCTGCCGGGGATGCATATTTTATTTATTCAACAAATAATTTATTAGTACTTTCTATATGGTAGACATTAGTCATTGGGGATGCAACCGTGAAAAACCACAGTCAGTCGGGCTCGGTGGCTCAGCCTGTAATCCCGCTCCTTTGGGAGGCTGAGGTGAGTGGATTGCCTGAGCCCGCGGGTTCGAGACCCGCCTGGGCAAGCAAGACCTCATCTCTACAATAAATCAAAAAATTAGCCGGGCGTGGTAGCACGCGCCTGTAGTTCCAGCTACTTGGAAGACTGAGGCAGAAGGATCGCCAGAGCCCAGCAGGTCGAGGCTGCGGTGGCCGGGAGCAGCCACTGCACTCCAGTCTGGGCGACAGAGTGAGACTCCAACTCAAAAATAAAATAAAATAAAATAAAATAAAATAAAATAATAAATAAAAAGGATAATTTTAAGAGCACTGAAACATCTAAAGAAACCCAATGCGTGGCATGTTGCCTGGTCTAAGAAAGAATAGTAACCAGGCATTTCTTTACCAGTCTTGCTTATGCTTTCTTCTTGCCATCTGCTGCTTTCTTCTGCCTTTGAAGATAAAAGGGCTGCTCAGTTTGTAACACAGAAGATGGCAATGTCACTGTTCATGAGTTGTAACACTTCATCCACTTATGATCTAACTCAGAGGGATCTCTCAGTCTTTCTTCCAGATTCCTGAAGTGGGAACACTGAATGGCCCATTTGAAGGAAAACAACAACAACAACAACAACAAAAACAAAACAAAAAATTCACTCCTTGCTCCAATCAACTGAAGCCAGAGAGACAGAGTCACATTTAAATAAGGTTGCCAAGGACAACCTCTGCATGTTGGGAAGGAGTTGGGGAGAACAAGAAAGCAGCTTAAGGGAGTCATTCTGAGCAGAGCAGGAGTTTCCCAAGATGTCTACTAAGTCCTGCAAGCTCATGATAGTCAGTGGGGACATGGTAATGGAAATCTTCCAAGATATCACTTATTAGCTACTGTAAAGAATGAGGTCGGTGAGCCCTTACCACCAAGGCTACTTTT
Organism: Tarsius wallacei; assembly: GCA_963574415.1. Classification (NCBI taxonomy): domain Eukaryota; kingdom Metazoa; phylum Chordata; class Mammalia; order Primates; family Tarsiidae; genus Tarsius; species Tarsius wallacei. The sequence continues at coordinate 221 of CAUYQG010261708.1, read as the reverse complement.
CTATGTCTTCTTGTTTTCAATCATGCTATTATAAGTTTTGTGCCCATATGATTCTCCCTCTATGCCTATTTTACTAAGGGTTTTTATCATGAAGGATGCTGGATTTTATCAAATGTTTTCTCTGCATCTGCTGAAATGATCATATTATTTTTGTTTTTAATTCTGTTTATGTGGTGGGTCATATTTATTGACTTGCATATGTTGAACCATCCTTGCATTCC
>CAUYQG010261705.1:0-10365 GCA_963574415.1 Tarsius wallacei | reverse complement strand
AAATGCTCTCAGAACCTCTCTCCTGGCTGGGCGTGGTTGCTCCTGCCTGTAATCACAGCACTTTGGGAGGCCAAGGCAAGAGGATTACCTGAGCTCAGGAATTTGAGACCAGCCTGCGCAACATGGCAGGGCCTCATCTCTACAATAAATAAAAAAAATTAGCTGGGCATGATGGTTCACGCCTATAGTCTCAGCTACTTGGAAGACTGAGGTGGAAAGATGCCTGAGCCCAGCAGTTCAAGGCTGCTGTGGCAGTGATTGTGCTACCGCACTACAGCCTGGGAGAAAAAGTGAGACTCCAACTCAAAAAACAACAACAAAACCCACAACATCAACAAAAAGACAACAACAACAACAAATCCCTCTCCTGAGGAATGGAAGAGGGAAGCATTCATCTGTCAGCTTTTGACCTCTACTGTCAAGTGTTGCCTCTCAGATGCTTCTAGGTTGAGCATGCATCAGTGCTTGGTGATTTCTGCAGGAGTCCCATGCCTCAAAGAATTCCTGAGGCAAAAGTGAGACATGTGGGATGCTAGGGTACATGTCTGAGGCAAACCTCTAACCAGTTATACCTGTGCTAAGCTAGTAGATGCCTAAGATAAAACAGTTGCTGTAGCAATGGTTAGAATAAGAGTGTAAGATCTGGAGTATTTGAAGTAGTGCTGAAAAGATGTCCAGCACATTGGGCTATAAGCATTTGAGGCCTGGACATCACAATGGTGTGAAGAGACTGTGGGAAGGATCTGGGTTTGGTGTGGTTCATCCTAAGTTGCAACATGGATGGCCCACTTAGTATTATTTAAGACTGAATGACCTAGGAGTTATAAAATACAGTATACCAATGACAGTCTGTTGAGTTCTGATAAAATATACCCTTGTGGATAGCAGTGTGCTTCCTCTAAGGAAATGAACATTCCTATTCTGTGGTGATCACCCTCTGAAAGGAACATACACCACACTCTCAGGAAAGACTTCAAAGGCCCCCTCCATTGGCTTGAGTTTAGACAGTGTCACCTCCATCCCCATCTCCCACCCTGAAACCGTGGAGACGTATAGCTTGGCAAAAGCACTCTCCCAAGAAAATCTCTTCACACATCCTCTCTCCTCTTAATTCTCAACATTTTTATGGTCCTCCCTATAAAAACCTGAGACACTTGAAGAGGTACTAAGCAAGTTCATAGCCATTTGCTTTGTTACATTCTGCATTGGATGATCTGGAAGCTTACTCTGGAATTTTACTCTTTTCATGTTTAGAGCCCTTTTAAGACTTCATTTTATCACTTCACTAGAGACTGGATCATTCTAACTAAAGTAGGTTTGCATACCCCCACTCTAATTCACATTATGCTTTATTTCCTTCAGAATATTTACCATAATCTGTAGTCATCTTGTTTGTTTACTTATTTATTTATGTTTTTATTTTTTTATTTTTTTGAGTTGGAGTCTCACTCTGTCGCCCAGACTGGAGTGCAGTGGCCGCTCCCAGCCACCGCAGCCTCGACCTGCTGGGCTCCGGCGATCCTTCCGCCTCAGCCTTCCCAGTAGCTGGAATTACAGGCGCGCGCTACCACGCCTGGCTGATTTTTTTATTTATTGTAGAGATGAGGTCTCGCTTGCCCAGGCGGGTCTCGAACCCGCGGGCTCAGGCAATCCACTCACCTCAGCCTCCCAAAGGCGCGGGATTACAGGCTGAGCCACCGAGCCCGGCTTGTTTACTTATTTATTATGTTTCCTTCTCTAGAATGTGAACTTCATGCAGGCACAGATCCCATCTGTCTTGCTCACTGTTGTATCCCTGGTGCTAGCACAGCACCTGGGTGTGGTAGATGCCCCACAAAACTTGACAGAATGAATGAATTCACTAAGTATTTATTCAGGGCCCCTTACTTGCTGTCTATTGGTTGATGTGAAAATCAGATGAGGTATTTGTGAAAATGCTTTGTAAATTATAAAGTTCTATAAATCTTAGCATCCAGATGAGGTAGATATTCGTATTTCTCCTTTTTTACAGTCAAGAAAATGATACCAGAGAGTTTAAATGGCTTGTCAAGGGCCAGATAAGCAGTAAATTGGTTGAAACTGGATTGAAACCTAGGCTAGCTAAATCCCTAAGTCTGTGACTGTGAAGAACATAGATAAGAAATTATAAACCCATTTCTTTTTTTACCTCCTACATTTTGTAATGGAGAAAAGCAGAAGAGATGGGCTTGACTTTGGTGTCCAAATTACACTAAGAACTTGGAAAGACTGGGAAGGAGGACTGGCCTTGAGTTCTGTTCTAGAGTCTTACAAAATTAGGACTGAGGGTCATCAGCCTATTATACAGTTTCACTTTTGGCCCTTTCAGTTACCTGTGGTCAACCTCAGTCTGAAAATAATGAAATGGAAAATTCCAGAAATAAGCAATACATAATTTTTAAGTTGCTGCTATTCTGAATAGCATGATGACATCTCATACCACTCTGTTCCACCTGACACAAGAATAATCCCTTTGCCCTGCATATCCATGCTGTATTTGCATCCAGCCCACGAATCTCTTAGTAGCCATCTCAGTTATCAGATCAACTGTCACAGTATTGCAGCACTTGTGTTCAAGTTACCCTTATTTTTGTAACAGTGGCCCCAAAGCACAAAAGTAGTGATGATGGTATATTGTTTTAATTATTCTATTTTTACCATTTGTTATTGTTGTTAATCTCGTACTGTGCCTAATTTATAAATCAAACTTTATCATAGGCATGTATGTATGTATGTATAGGAAAAACACAGTATATATAGTATTTGGGATTATCTGAGGTTGCAGGCATATCCCCTGAGGATAAAGGGTACTACTGTGATAATAATTATTGTAGGTAACACTTACTGAATGCTTTCTATGTATCAGGCACTACTCCAAGCACTTTACACAAACAAACCTCTTTCAACTTTGTAGCTCTATGAAGTATATACTGTTACACAATTGAGGAGATTGAAGCACAGAAAGATTAGGATGCTCACAGCTGTGTGGTGGGCCTGGGTTTGAAATTCAGACACAGAGCTCCTGTCTCCTACGCTATAACACAGAGGGCCTTATATGGGGTTTGACATGGGATTATAGTTTCAGCCCTGACACTTGTCTGCTATGTAACTGAGCAAACTACTTATCCCAAACCTCAGTGTCCTCACATGTAAAATGGTGATGATAATAAGTATAGTCATAAGGCTATTGTTGTAAGAGTAACTTAGATGTTGCCTGCAGAGAATTTAATATGGTTCTTGTTGATAGCTAGTGCTCAACGAATGTCATCTGTCCTACTCTTCTTCCACCTCCGACTCTTCTTCCTCCTGATTGTCATTCTCCTCATTATCTCTAACCAAATAACTCAAGTAATATGAATTTTTTTCTAACAATGATAGTTTATTAGAAGAAACACCCCTTCTTCCCTTCCCTTCACACCCCTTGTAGTCTCCATCCACAGGCACCCATTTTCATCTGTCTTCCTGGTCAAGGAGTTCTAAACAGTCACATATTTGAAGGTAGGAACTCCAGGGAGGGATGAGCAGCTATTAGAGAAAGATGACCCTTAAGATAACTCTTCATCTGAGAAATAGACAAAAAAATTATGCATGAGACCTTATGTTTTGGGTACCTGGGTCCACAGAATATAATCGAGAGGCAACAGTTCCCAATTCTGGAAATCAACAACACCTACAAAGAGCCAGCAAGGCCCAAGGACCCCAAGGATTGTAGGGAAATTGGTCAAATAATACATTAGTTTATAAAGTATATGCTGATTCTGTTGTGTTTAATACAACTTAATTTATAATCAAAACTGAATTATGGCAGCTTTGTATAATGCATTTTTAAGTCTGTGTCTGCTGGAAATAAAGAAGCTATTATGTGAGGCCCCTAAAATATTTTCACAGAAAAGAGGCTGTCATAAGTCAACATGGCATCACAGGTTTAAAATAAGCATACTCTTTGGACATCAGCTTTACTTACTAGAATTTGTCCCAAAGAAGTGAATAAAGGCATGCTTACCAATTTAGTATTAATTATAGCCATACTAATAATATAAAATAAGAAATATCTTAAATGTGTGTTAATGGAGGTTGCTAAATATATGAGCATATATGATGGACTTCTGTAAGGCTATTAAAGACGATGGGATAGAAGCATCGGTATTGATATTAAAAGTAGTTTGATAGCTATTTTTAAGTGAAATCATCAATACATCAAAATGGGTACAAGATTATAGCATTTTTACATAAATATATATTTCTGTGTGTTTAAAATATGCACTAAAGTGTTAAAAAGACATTGTTTTGGAGTCGGGGATTATGTGTGATATTTATCTTTTTGCACAAATAAGTAGTCATATTTTTCTTCAGGACATATAGGATTAGGAAACTATTTTAAAGGTATATATAGCCTGTGGTGGATGTATCTTTGTCATGGGAAGGGTGGATGAAGAGGGACACAGGTAGATTTCTGGCCCACCAAGTATACAACCTGCCTGGATTGGACAAGGTTTGGGGAAGCAGGAAGAGTCTAGTATTTTTACCTGTCCTTAATCTGCAGCACAGGCATGGCCACACTCGGTGCTGACACAGTGATCCCCTGGCTCACAGTCCCAGTCACCTCTGCAGAGCTCAGCACAGCTGCCTATAAAAGAACAGACCAGCGAAAACCATCATGCTTTAGGCACAGGTATTGGGGAAGACAGCCCTTGATTAAAGAGTCAGTTCCACTTTTTCTTTTGTAATAAGTAATATAAGTTATAAATGATTAATGGCAGAATAATACTCATTAACATCTTATATATTCCAGTTATAAACAATGCATTCACATAATCTCAAAAAAGTAAGGCCTGCTTTAGAGATGGGGATAATTACGTTTGTGGAGGGGAAATGCAAAGAAGCCCACTTAAATCCCTTCACTTCCCCACTCTGCAGGGCATGGAGCAAAGATGGGGAGACTCACATTTACCAAGTGCCATCAAGGATGCCTTGCAGTCACTCCATACAGTGAGTCTCACTTGCCCCATTTTATAGGTGTGGCAGCTGAGGCTCAGCGAGGCAACTTGCTAGCCAGTAGGTACAGAAATAGGAATCCACCCAGACCCCTTGGTCCAAGAACCTTCTGCTGTCTCACATGGTGAAACTGATCCTGTCATGAAAAGCACTTCTCCAAATTTCAAGGTGTCACTCCTGACCTAAGCAGAGGCTCCGTAAGTTACTAGAACATCAAAGTTGGTTTTTGAGGGCTAATTAAGTAGGTCCAAAAAGCTGGTCCTAAAAACAGGGGCTTCTAACGAGACTTATGCAGAGCTCTGGATGAATGTGTAGTATATTTTTATTGTCTACTCAGCTGTTATTGGGAATTTCTTTACCCAAATCTGTCTCTTGACCACTCTGGAACTTTGTTTCCTCATCTGTGAAATGGTGCCCTTGGATGCAGCAGGGAAAATGAGGTTCATTCCCCACTGCCAACATCAATCAATAGAGGTGGCTATCTGATGCCATGTTGGAAAACCTCAGAAGCCTTGTACCTTGTACTTTGTTCAGGCTCAAAGAGAAAGAGTGCCGTGACTGATTGGCAGTATGTATCTGAGGGGTGTGAGAAGGAGGCCTGTGCAATGTCTACAGTGTACTTGTAGACTCAGAGAAAATCAATACAATCCCTCCATGCTTCTAGTAACTGTTGTTGATTTGTGAGAAGACGGCTGAAGACCTCTTGTCTCCACTTAGCAGTTTGGCCACTCATTAAGTATATATCTGTTGATGTCTCACTATATATAAAGCGTAGAGGAAATTATTCAGCAAATACAAAGATGTAAAATAAGCAGCATAGAGTCTGACACTGGAGATAAGACATGTTTAAAGTACTAAAAACAAAGTATTGTTACAGGCTGAATAAAGGTCATTTAGGTTATATTAGAACAATCATTTAGAAAAGACTTAGAAACTTGCATCAAGAAACTATTTTTGTAGCTGAGTTGGGCTAACTGTAAAAGCTGCTGGAATTTAAAAGTGCACCCTTTCCTGGCACTTTGGGAGGCCAAGGTGAGAGGATTGCCTGAGTTCAAGGGTTCAAGACCAGCCTGGGCAAATTGGTGAGGCCTCGTCTCTACAATAAATCAAAAAAATAAGACCAGGCTCGGTGGCTCAGGCTGTGAGCCCGCAGGTTCAAGACCAGCCCTGGCAACTTGGCAAGGCCTCATCTCTACAATAAACAAAAAATTAGCCAGGCATGGTAGCATAGTGTGCAACTGTAGTTCCAGCTACTTGGAAGGTTGAGGCAGAAGGATCGCTGGAGCCCAGCAGGTCGATGCTGGGGTGGCAGTTAGTGCGCCACTGCACTCCAGCCTAGGCGACAGAGTAAGACTCCAACTCAAAAACAAAAAACAAAAACAAAAAACAAAAGCTGGACATGGCAGTGCACACCTATAGTTCCAGCTACTTGGAAGGCTAAGGTGGAAGGATCGCCTGAGCCCAGCAGGTAGAGGCTGCAGTGGCCGTGAGTATGTCACTGCACTCCAGCTTGGGCAACAGAGCCAGATTCTGACTCAAAAAAAAAAAAAAAAGTGCACCTTTTTCCTTCCCTCATCCCCCTTCTTCTCTCCTAGCATAGCCTTGCCCGACTGATCTGGAGGGCCAGTCTTATCTAGTGGGCCATTGCTGGTGCTGGAGAGGAGACAGCTGGTTATGACAGACCACCTGATGGTTGGGAGACATGGAGAATCGTCCAAGGCCAGCAGGAGTGTGTCTGAAAGCCTGGTTCCAATTTAAAAGTGCACCTTCATCTGTGAGTACAAGGAAGTCAGACTGTTATAGACCAAGGCTCTAAAAACAAGGGTTTGTTACATTGTATTTTAAAACAATTTAAGCTATCATTTAAAATGTCATGACTTCCCCTTCCTTTCAAATGTTGCATTTGTCTGCCCCTTCCTCTAAAAAAACTGTAAAAGAACATGTTATAAATTCCAAAATGTTATCCAAAAATGTCAGCATGACCAGGAGACTTTCATGGTAAAAAAAAAAAAAAAAAAAATTCTGAGTGACACGAAAACTGCACATAGGCTTTGAACTCAGGAGGGTGAAGGGTTATGAATTTTGGGACTCAATGCTGGTATGAGTTTGTGTTGTTTTGGTAATGATGCCAACCTATCTCCCCATAACCTAGTTACCAAATAAACTCATTTTCTCCCAGCTCTCTGCCTCTCATCTTTGATTGGCCATGAAGAAAGGAGCTGATGTATTGGATTGGACTGTAAAAGTATGTGACAAGTGTCCTGAGAGAGGTATATCCAAAGGGGCTCAGAGTAGATGACACTACTTCCAATTAGATTAATCAGAAAAGATGAGTCTTGAAGTGCAGGATTCTTTTAAAGACAGAGTTGAGAGGTGTGATGGAGTGTTGTGAACAAAGCAAAAAATCACTAGCAAAAGTTCACAAGGGGAAAGTGCAACAGGGCTGGGATTAGTGAAGCACCGAGGGCACAAAATTTAAGAAAGTCCTTCTACAACCCTGAGAGTGGGAGCCTCTTTATGTTTTGCACCCTCAGGCATCCTCTACATCAATCCTCATTCTGAAATACAGGAGGAATGGAAAGGGAGGGTTAGGTGTCAGGAAACAGCTAGAAATTCAGCAGAAAAAGTAAGTAAGCAGGGAACAAAGTTACAGAGAGCAGGCAGATCTTAAGGATCTTAGGAGTTTGGATTTTATTTGATAGGGAGAGCTATTATTAGGAAGCTCTTGCAATGTCCCAAGATGGACTCATCAGGGCCGGAAATTCCATGTGGCAATGGGTGGTGGGGAGTATGAAATGGAACATATGCAAGACAGTTTCAGAGAATGAATGGTATTTGGCAACCAGTTTATGTGGGGAAAGGAGAGTGAGGAAGAGAGAGGAGTAATAATTGAATCTAGTAATATTCAGAGAGAAGAATAAAATACAGCAAAAGATAATCCAGGAGAAAAGAAAGTTTTAGCATTGAGAGGGTGGCAAACAGTGTCAGACGCCACAGAAGTTAAAGACTTTGGCATCTGAGGAGAGTCAAGAGATTTGTCAACAGGATCCAGGAGGGAAGTTTGCAAGAGAGTGGTGGAAGTTTGCAAGAGCAGGAAAGGAGGCTGTAGTTAATCTTCAAGGAGTTAAGGAATGAGTTACAGGGAAGTAGGGGCAGATAATTAAGATTACTCCTTTGAGGATGTTGCTGGTAAAAGAGAAATAAAAAGAGATTGAGATGATTCATGTTTAGCAAGATTAAGAAAATGTTTTCTCTAGGCAACCCAATCTTTCTGTGGCAAGAGCGGAAAAAGCTTGTGGAGAGGGAGATGCCAGGAGTTGGAGAGTGGCTTGTGGGGGAAGAAGGGAGGAATAGAGTCCAGATGGAGCTGTGATCCAGAGAAGGAGGGGGAGAAAGTGGAGGCATAGCAAGAGAAATTCAGCTCTGGGGAGTTGAGTGGTGGCAGTCTAGGAGGGTACTTGCAGTGGCTCTTTAGGGATCTTAAAGATCTTTCCTTCTCTCCTTTCTCCCCCTCCTCCCCCTGTACACACCATCCCCCCACCATCTCCTACTCTCTGGCTCCTAATTCAAAGAATGGAGCTGCCTTCTGCCTGGACTCACCCAAAAGCTTCAACAATCTCACTGCAGCCTGAAGCTCCTGCACCTCTAGGCTGAAGGTGACAAGGATCACAAGGAGGAGGAAGCCTGCCAACTTCATGTTGCTGGGAAGTCTTTGGTAACAATGCAGCAGGACTGAGAGCAGCTGAAATTTATACCCTTCCACCCAACTGGAGTGCAAGGCCAGGGGTGGGACTAGGGACTCTGGAAGCCTAAGACCTGCCCAGAAACTGACATTTCTGAAGAATACCACTCCCTCTATGTACCCTGGCTAATGCCATGTTACCTAAGCAAGGCTCTTAGCCAAGGGAACACCCTCCTCTAACAGGTCAAATAAGACTCCTAAACCAGGAGAGCTGTGAGAGACTGAGAAAAAGCGGGAGGTTGGAGGAATGGGCACAAACTTTTGCTATGTATTTTTATTCATTCATTCATTTTTCTTTTTTTTTTTTTTTTTGAGTCAGAGTCTCAGTCTGTCACCCAGGCTGGAGTGCAGTGGCATGCTCACAGCCACCCCAGTGTTAATCTGCTAGGCTCAGATGATCCTTCCGTCTCAGCCTTCTAAGTAGCTGGAACTACAGGTGCATGCTTCTACACCCTGCTAATTTTTTTGATATGCTGTAGAGACCAGGTCTCACTAAGTTTCCTAGGCTGGTCTTGAACCCCCGGGCTCAGGCAATCCTCTTGCCTCGGCTTCCCAAAGTGCTAGGATTACAAGCTTGAGCCACCATGCCTGGCCTGTATTTTTGTTTTTGAATCAGAGTCTCACTCTGTTGGCCAAGCTAGAGTGTAGTGGGGCAATCACAGCTACCGCAGCCTCCACCTGCTGGGCTCAGGTGATCCTTCCACTTTAGCCTTCCAAGTACCTGGAACTATAGGTGCACACCACCATGTCTGGCTAATTTCTAAAAAATTATTGTAGAGACAGAGTCTTGCCCTGTTGCCCAATCTGGTCATGAACTCCTGGGCTCAGGCAATCCTCTTGCCTCGACCTCCCAAAGTACTGAGATTACAGGCTTGAGTCACCCTGTCCTGCCTCATTCATTCATTTTTAACATAAGTATTAAATGTCTGCTCTTGGCCAGGCATGTGCTAGGCATGAGGAATATGTCCTCAGAGAAATTGAAGTCTATGAGCTGGATGCTAGGTAGTAAGGGTGCAATCTTCTCTTTTCCTCTTTTCCTCTTCCTGCTTCAGGCCCAGTGCCTCTGGAATTGAGGGCAGGGAGAGGCAATAGAGAACAAGGCTGCTCCCCTGTCACCTGTGGGGGTAGAAAGTTGACCTCAATCACTCTGTGCCTTGGTCTTTTGTTTTTGTTTAAAGATGTGGGGTACAATTCAGGATTAGGTATACAAGTGGTCATCATACAGGTAAAGTTTGGGCCTCCCTTTGGTCTCCACTTTGCCTGGTTTGAGATCAGGTACCTTTATTGATGTTGTGTTCCTACACCCGACCCCCCACCCCAGCAGTGTCCCACTACTGCCAATACCTTTCTTATAGTATTATGGTAAATGTTCAGGGTCCGCTTATGAGTGAGAACATGTGGTACTCTGTTCTTTGTTTCTGTGGTAAATCACTGAGTATTATATACTTTGAATCCATCCAAGTTGCTGCGAAGCCCATAATATCAATAAAGGTACCTGATCTCAAATCAGGTGAAGTGGGGACCAAAGGGAGGCCAAAACTTTACCTCTGCGATAACCACGTGTATACCTAGTCCTCAATTGTACCCCACATCTTTAAAAGAAAAGAAAA
>CAUYQG010261697.1:0-23898 GCA_963574415.1 Tarsius wallacei | reverse complement strand
GAACTAGAGTCTATAATACTGAGTGACCTCTCACAGAAAAAAAGAACTGAGTATCACATGTTCTCACTCATATAGTAGACCTGGATCATCCAACGTATTACCATAAGAAAATGACTGACAATGGTGAGAAACTATGGGGGGAGGGGGAGGGTGATGGGATTAATGGTAGTAAATATCTGTCTGGGGATGGGGAGACACCTCTTATCAACAAGGGTGCCTGAATGAAGCATATGTGTATTCCTAACCCTTAACTGTACCCCACAATATCTTAATACAAAATATTGAATAAAAAATTAAAAAATAAAATAAAATAAAACTCTTTAAAAAAAAGAGAAGAAATTCTCTGCACCTTCCTTTTAATTTTGCTAAGAACCTAAAACTGCTCTAAAATAATATTTTTAAAAAGATTATAATGCAGCTTTTTGTTTTTGTTTTTGAGTTGGAGTCTCATTCCATTGCCCAGGCTGGAGTACAGTGACACACTCATGGTCACCCCAGCATCGACCTGCAAGTTTCCAGAGATCCTTCCACCTCAGTCTTCGAAGTATCCAGAACTACAGGCATGCACTGCCACGCCCGGCTAATTTTTTTTTTTTTTCTTTATTGTAGAGATGAGGCCTCACCAAGTTGCCCAGGCTGGTCTTGAACACATGGACTCAGGCCAATCCACTGGTCTTGGCTTCCCAAAATGCTGGGATTACAGGCTAAGCCACTGAGCCCAGCTATGTCTAGTTTCTTTTATCTATCTTTTTAGAAGTTTTTAAATTTATTCCTTTATGTTCAAAGACTAATCATATTGGTATAGTTATCCAGAAAACAGTGACTAAAAAGTTAAACCCAATTGGTTACTTTACAGAGATTGTGTGATCTTTCATTCCAACTGAACTTAATGAAAATATGCAACCCCAAATAAAAGAAGTTATGAAGGGGTTTCTTCGCTCTCTCACACTGTGCTCATTATTACAGTTTGGCTATGCTGTTTTCTTTATTTTATGCCTTTAATTCCATTAACATATTCTCTTATTTATATTATTTCCTCCCTTCTGCTTGTTTTGCATATATTTTGCTCTTCCTTTGCTAAGTGCTTGAGATTAAAACTTAGATTACTAGTTCTTATATTTCCTCTTTTCTAATGTGCACAGAGTTGTAAATTTTCCTCTTGGCGTTACTTTAGCTGATTCCATTGCATTTTGATACGTTATATTTTGAATTTTATTCAGTTTAATTTTTTTCTATTTGTTTGTATTAAATATTCATTTTTTGAGGAGCTAATATTAGCAGTCTATCTTAATATATTTTCTAGGAGCATAAAAGCAATCCGTATTCTGCTATTGTTGGATGAACTATAAATGTCACTTTTATTCACTGGTTGACAGTGTTGATGTTGACATCTTTGTTAATTTTCTTCCTAGTCATTCTGTCAGCTGTTGAGGAGGAGTATTAAAGTCATCAACTACAACTGTGGGTTGATATAGTTTTTAATTTTATTATACCACATAATCTGTAGTTTTATTTTTTGGCAAATACACATTTAATATTGTTATGTTGCTATGTGTCCTGGACAGGCTGACAATTTTATTATTTTATATCTCTTTATGGCTCTAAAATAATTTTTTGGCTGAAGTATACTTTATAAATATAACATATAGCCACTCCTGCTTTCTGTTGATTAATGTTTGTATTATATATGTTTTTCCACACTTTCTCAGCTTACCTATATCATTATATTCAAAGTTATTTTTGTAGACAACATTTTGCTGAATTATGTTTTTTTATTTTTTTAATGCAGTCTTCTAGTCTGTCTTGTGATTTGTGTACTTAGACTGTTTATATTTAATGTGCTTATTGACTTAGTTTTTGCTTTATGTTTGTCTTTGCTTTTTTTAGTTTTATTTGTCTGTTTTCTTTTTTCTACTTTTCTGTTAGTTATCTGGACACATTTTAGACTTCTATAATATCACAAAATAGTGGAGAAATACAATATATAAATCAGAATTCAGTAGATAAAAGTATATTTCTAGATTCAGATAAACCAAGTTTTGAATCTAATTTCTGACTCAAGCCAAGTTATTTCCCTCAACTATGTTATTTTAATATTCATTGTAAAACAGAAAAAACAATAGTATTTCACAGGATTATTTTCACTGCTGAATGAGATAATAAATGTGAATAGCTTAGCATATTATAGTTACTGTTTGCATTAGTATATGTTATTGTTACATCAATAATCATTACAAACTTAGTATCTCAAAACAATACCCATTTATTAGCTCATAGTTCTGTAGGTCAGAAGTCCAAGAACAGTATGGTTGGTGTGTTGCTCAGGTCATACAAAGCTGAACACAGGGGGTCTGTTGGGTTGTGTTTCTCTCTCTTTTTGGAGACCATGGGGAAGATTTCTCTTCAAAACTCATTCAGGTCGTGGGCTGAATTCAGTTCCTTGTAATACTGAGTAACTCCTCTCAGTTCCTAGAGGCTACCTACTTTTCTTGTAAAATGATTCACAATGGAAGACACCCCTGTCATATTTCAAGTCCCTCTCATGCCATACATTTCATTTCTTACTTCAAGATGATTTTAGACTCTTTCAAAAACTCGGAAGATAAGTTCAGTTGCACTTTAGATAATCTTTTTTTCTGGAAGCCAATTATGTCAAGTAACATAATTTAATCACAACAGGTATAAAATTCATCTTATTCACAGTCCCTGGGGATTGAACAGGGTACATACATCAAAGGGCAAGGATATCGGGATCTGCCTACCACATTGCCTAATATTAAGTAGTATTTAAATATAAAAACAACTGAGCTTAGTGTATTATAACCAGTGTGCAAATAAACACACTTGAAATGGTGTACCGTAAAATATGTTATATTGGAAATTCTGTATGAAAGAATAGTGAATCTATTTTAGAGGGCTACAATTATTTTATATTTTAAAAATAACAATTCTATTTTAAAGTGCTATAATAGCAATAAAGAGATATAAGTAAGTCTTTCTATCATCTTTTAGTATGTAAGTTAGGATGTGTTCTGTTTAACTGAGTCGGCAGAGGAAAAAAAATGTAAGGCCATTGAAGATACATATGCAGAAGAAAGAAGTAAAATCAAGTACACCAAAGAAAGAAACAGACTTACTGTAGTACTCTGAGTTTGATGAATGACTAAGCAGGTATAATTCATTTTGAAATTAAGAGGAAGAAAATATTTCAAAAGATAATGTATACATATAACATTTCTGTTATTTTTATAACTGTTTAAAACATCTTTAATATCGCTGATGTGTGTTGTTTGAATTAAATTATCTGTTTTACACAATTTTTTTGTTATGAAAATTCCAGAACCTGTGTGATCTGCCTTACTACTCAGTTCCTCTATCTTGCTCTGATGGTAATGTGCATGATGCCTTACGGTGACTCTACATTCACAAATTAGTGAACAGTGATACAGGAACTGAAGATAAACTGACTGGGTTATTATCTGTCTTCACCACATTAAAATAATTTAACACATGATTCTTTCACAATGTCCTTTAAGCAACTAAAGAGATGATCCTGCATTTTAAGATTCAGCTGAATTGTATCTGTGCAATATGTTTTGGGCCATTGCCATAAAGTTGTAATTTTTGTTCTCAAAGTCAGGTTTTCAAAACGACTCCTTCATAAAATTGCTTTTAGCAAACCACTTATTCTTTCAAAAACTCATGGGTCAGTACTGCGAGGAGTCATAAGAAAATCTATTTAGTTACAGAAGCTTTTAATGAATTGAGTGTCAGGCTCCTGTTCGTTTTAATTTTGCAATAATAATATAAGAGGGTTAAGAAAAGTATTGTATATAATATTGCCATGCTTTAATACAGAGGGTTTGAAGTAGTGATCCTTCATTCTCCTCTTCAGTTAACCTGGTAAAGGAAAATGATACAATAAGAGAGGTAGCACACAACAAAGTCAAGGCTACAGCAGATCTTAGAGAAAAGGACCAAAGCATATGGATTTATTACACAGATTCATATGTTCTAAAACAAGTGCCACACATACTTCCAAACCTTTTATACTTCCACCTTGTGATTTTCTTCTTTAAATATGATCCTGCTTTTCACTTTAGATCGATTTGATCTACAGAATAATGTTTCTAGGAAATGCACAGAAGCAGTATGACTCAATAATTCACAATGATGCCTATTCAGGTTCTGTAACCACCTCTAGTACAAGCTAATATCTATGATTATTGATTAAAAGATGTTGCATGCATTTTTCTAGTATAGCCAAACTGTAATAATGAGCACAGTGTAAGAGTGCAAATAAATCCCTTCATAACTTCTTTTATTTGGGGTTGCATATTTTCATAAAGTTCAGTGGGAATGAAAGATCACACAATCTCTAAAAAGCAACCAATTGTATTTAACTTTTTAGTCACTGTTTTCTGGATAACTGTACCAATATGATTAGTCTTTGAAAATAAATGTATAATGAGGTTGGTATAGCTAATTAATAGTTCAAGTGTAAACAAAATCAGACAGGGTTTAGTATATCCTGAAAACTGAAAGGTCAGGACACCAGATCTGATTTATGCCTGGGTTAATGAGTTTACTGAGGTTCAAGTACGCTGTATGACCCAGTGAACAATCTTTGGTTATTAGAGGAGAGAAAAGATGTTAAGTTCAGTATGGTGTTTGCAATTCAGTCTGTAAATAATGTCCCTCCAGTGGGTTCACACTTTACAGGAGGTTCTTGTGGTAAGGATTTATGTAAGAAAAAAAGCACACCACCAACAAAAAGACAGAGACCTAAAGTAAAGCTCTGAGTTTGATCTTACGCTAATTCGTTGTCAACTGTAAAATCGAGGAACATAGTATTTCAAATCAAAATACTTCCAAGTAGCATTTTAAAAAAATCTTTATAGCCGTTTAGAACATGTTGAGTATTTATTCTTAGTATGGGTTAACATTTACTGCTGATGTTTCTTAGTATTTAATTAATTTTCCTTAAATACTTTTGGTATAGAAATTCCTGAACATGTGCCAATGAGGAGTATGGAAATAAAAAAGAAGCAATTGGATAATGTAAAGAGTTAATTTATAAATGGTAAATTACAGATATTATAAAATATCAATTTTAACAGCCAAAGGTAAAGGAAGGAAGGAAAGAAGGGAAAGAAGGGAGAAAAGGAGGGAGGAATGGATGGAAAAGAAAGGAAAGGAAGGAAGAAAAGAAGGAGGGAGGAAAAAGGGAAGAAAGAAAAGATGGAAAAACAGAAGGAAGAGAAAGAAAGAAAAACAGAAGGAAAAGACAGACAAAAAAGAAAGAAAGAAAGAAAGGAAGGGAAAGAAAGAAAAAGAAAGAAGCAAAATGTTGTTTATTGCATGTACAAGCTGCTGGGGTAGATAATGGTTGGTCCATTTAATCTTTAATTAGTTTTTACCATCCTAATTAGATTGTTCCTAAACATATTAGTTGAATATATTTCAAAGCATTTATAAACAGTTTTAGAAAAGTTTAAATATATTTAAACCTCATTAATAAACATCATTTTTTCTTACTGGTTGCCATCCAGAATTTAAAGCAAAATCAGAAATTAATGGTAAGGCTTGCTGTAATACAAAATAGCTGAACCTGATTTTTTCTAAAACAACCATAATGATAGATTATGATTAATTTCCCTGCTTTATCTATTTTTTTTACCTCGCTGCAATATTTACTATTTGTCAGTGTCTTGCTGTGCTTCTGCTTTTATAGGTATAGAGCCTATGTTTGTTTGTTTGTTTGTTTTTGAAACTGTGGAGTACTCGGCGTGCTACTGAGACCTCAAGCTCTTATCACCACAAGCAAAACTGTCAGTTCTGAAATACTGCTGAGAAGAAGACTCTCGGGCAAAAAGGAATGCAAAATAAGCACTTCACAGGGAAGAGGGGAAAGCACTGCTACAAAACTTATTAATGAAGGATTAAGTGTGTAAAAATAATGCTTTGAGTTCCTAAAGTTTATTTGCCACTCAAAAAATATAGGATTAAAAGTAATCATGTTAGCACAGTTTGAGAAAGTTTGGGAAGATTTTTATTTTGTTCATTTTACCTTCCTCATATCAAAATACCATAAGCAAATAGAATACATTTATTTTTAGCACTTTACAGTTCTTTTAGGTATAGATGGGCAAAATAATTTTTTTTAAAACATTGCGTTAAAATTTTATTTAGGCAGAAAATAAATATAAGGATGAAAAATGTTATACTATAAAAAGCTTTAGAAATTGAAAAGACACTAATATATTATTTAATTTTTTGAAACTTCCATCTTACCCATTTTTTAAAATATCAAGGCCAAGACCGAAGTTACCACCACGGATTTGGAGGATTCTCATGTATAGAGTTTTTGGTGTTGAATAATCTATGCCCAGTTTTCTACATGAACTCATGTTTTCTACTAGCTTTATTTATCAGTTTGTAATGTGAATAAGCAAAAGTACAAAAGTTTTGCCAACCCTTGTTCTTTTTGAGGTAGAGTTGCTGTTGTACAAAGTGGGAGTATGGGAAAAGTGCATGGGTAGAAAAATTGGAACATGACATTTAGGGTGAAACCATCCTCTTTATTCTCTTAGTCCTATCCAATACTTTCTCTTCATATACTCTGGCTTTTGTGTATTTCCTTTATGATAACTGATATTCTTCTCAAACTGTAAATTTCCAACCCTCAGATAACAAATGGATTAGCAGGGAACACTCACTGGGGGAGGTTGGCCTACAGGTGTTCGTGTGCTTCTTATTCTATTCCTAACGTTGTTGTGATAAAAGCCAAGCAAACCTTGTTCTGCTGGACTGGAGTTGTCGTTTGTCCTTTGACATAAACTATCCTTCACTGTGACATCTGACTCTTCCTCACTATAGGCTAGAATGCTTTCATTTGACAATCTTCCTTTCATTTTCTACTGGTCTCTTTGCATTTTTTGAATTTGGTTTGAATATTCACATAGTTTTCTCTTTTAAGTGGAGAATGCATGGGGAAGTGGAAGTCAGCATTTCTTGCTAGTGTTTTGCCTTCTTATTGATTCATCCTTTATATGTGTTAAATATACAGTATAAGGCTATTTGAGACATTGTTTTAAAGTTAATTTTATGGCTTGATTATTCTTACATTTCAGTAAATGTCCTTTGATAACACCATCTTAATGTCTTATAATATCTCATTTTTGTGTTTGTGTGTGTGATTTACCTTTGTCAATTTTTTCAAAGTTTCATGTAAATAACAGTGGAGAGAACAGCTTTGCCAAAAAACATTACTTCGAATGTGTTCTTATATGAACCTTCATACTATTTTTAATGATACATCTTTCTTAGACAAATATCAGTAATACAGTTAGATACCAACTTTACTTTAAAAGTGCAGACAAGTGAGTGAAACCCAGATATACCCTCACATAGCAAACTAAAATTATGTCAGTTCATCTAAGAAGCTTACTCTGGCTTTACATAGGCATGATTCCCTTGCTAAAATGTAATTTTTTCTGTTGTTCAATTTTCTTATCTTAAGTATACAATAATCTGGAGGCAAAAAGGTTTTTTTTTGACAGTTTGTTCCTTCTTAAGTACAGAGATCATATTTTATTTATCAATAAAACTGGTACCACATTGTCAACTTAGAAATATACATTAGAAACAGTCTCCAAATATGTTAAATTTAATTGAGAATGAAAAATGAGAATTATAGTCCAGAATGCATGGAATGGTAAACCACCAGTGTTTCTAGTGAGGGAAGAGTATAGGGAAACTTTTTGTTTATTTTTTATTTGTTTCCTGATTTTATTAACAAAAAGGGAAAGGTTCACAGAAACTGCTTAGAAATTGAGTACAGTGGTTCCAGAGGCTCAACGCCAGAGCTGTCAGTTCACTGGTAGAGATAACATTACTGGAAATGTGTTCTTGCAAGAGCATCTTATCTGAATTCCTGCAGTCCTAAGAATGTCTAGTGATAAAACTTGTCAAAGCAGGAGATGCAAAAAGGATGTAAAGGTGTTTCTTGTGGGAATTTTTAAGAAGTCCTTAAAAACAGTTCTTATCTCAGGCATATAAGCATGAGACTCTTTTTTTTCTTGCCTTCCTGGCTCTATTTTGTCTGAGTCTGACAAATGTGTTTTCATACTTGTATCTTCAACTTTTACAACTTCTAAAATGTTGTGGAACTCTAAACCATTCCTATAACCTTGATAGGGTCAATTTGATTCAATTTCATTATATGCAATACTATTAAATTTCCAATTGTGTTATATTAGTCAGTGTACCAACAAAATAATAAAGCCACATGCATGTAAAATTCTGAAGACAATTTAATAAAGATATTATTTAGAGTTGTAGAAAAAGCTAAGAAAACAACCAAAGGATAGTGAATTATCCAAGGACTAACTACAGACAGATGCCATTTCCTACACTAGACTTAAATAAATAACTGGGGGAAATGGTATTACTAGATGCAAGGGTAGGTAGAACCGTGGAAGAGGGAACAGAACAAGTCCATCACCAACACCCCCAGAGTGAATAAACAACCCAGTATATTCCCCCTGCTGTCCAATCTTCTGCTTGTTTATCCCTTGCTAATTAAATCAGAAGGTAAGGTTTAATGACTATCAGTGATTTAATCTATAAAGATCAATCTCTTAGACCATGGAGTAGTGTGGAGAAGTCCTAGCAGTTGATCATAAACTAAGTTAAAAAATTGTAGCCATTATAAAAGTGATATGCCTAATACTTCTTATGAAAAATCATATTGTCATTAAAATGTGATATGGGATTACATGCTTATTTATGATCTTTACATACATATGTGTGTGCTTGTGTATGTGTGCATATATATATATATACATATATATATATATATGTTACATATATATATGGAAAAGATCGAAAGAAGATTGAAATATACAAGGAGATTTTTAGTGCCACAATGTTCTTGATATTTTTTCACCTTTTAAAACATTCATTTTAGAATGGTTCAAATTATTGTCATTATCCTCATCATTATTAGGCTCTGATGATAATAACAGTTTTTTTTTTTAAGATATGGGGTACAAATCAGGGTTAGGTATACCGATGTTCATTATGCAGGTACCCTTGTTGATAAAGTATGCCCCCTTCCCCTAGAAAATTCTCACTACTGCCAATTCCACCTCTCCCCCAGCAGTTATCCAATACTGCCAATTCTTTTCTTATAGTATTATGATAATTGTTCAAGGACCACTTATGAATGAGAACATGTGATACTCAGTTCGTTGTTTCTGTAATACATCACTCAGTTTTATAGACTCTAAGTCCATCCAGGATGCAATAGCAACAACATGGAACCAGCTGTGCTGCTCATCAAAAGAGGACTGGATTTTTAAAAGTGGTGGAATATTATGCAGCCTTAAATAAGGACGAAATCATGAACTTCACAACAACCTTTATAATAGCTTTTTAATTTTGATGAGTATTATGAGTATTTATTTCTATGCTTAGTAATTAGCCTATATATATTTAATTATTTTGACTCGCTGGTTAAACAGCAAATAATGATAATAATAATAATAATAATTTTCTTGCAAATTAATATTATTAACCTTTATTAACTTCTTCATACATCTTAATTTTTATTTAATTTGTCTTCTAAATTGACATGGCAAGGGTTACATTATAAATGAACATGTCATCTTAAATATTTTAATTCCTTTAAATTTATAGAAAAAATGATAATGGATTTGATATGACTTGTATGTACTTCAAAGAAAAACATCAGAAAATATTATGTAAGATCATTAACATAAACTATAGAGTAGACAAAATATTATTATATTATATATTATTATTAATAAGGTCTTTCACTAAATATAGTTTTTGATTCATTCTATGAGTGAAACATTTAACAAAAATTCATCAATCTTGACAATGCATCATTATATGATTGGATAAACAAGTAGCAAGTTTTAAAAGGTTCATATACAAACTAGAAGGTAATTTTATGTTATTAACTGGTATTCCTGGAAATGGTTGTGGCATTAGTATCATAATTAACATTGGAGCTCAAATATCACATTTCAAAAATAAATTTTTTTCTCACCACACTGAAAATGCTTCAAAGAGTTATAAATTCTGTATCCTTCCCATTGTTGCTTCCTGTAAACTTTCTTGATTTAAAGGATTATACATACCCTACTATAATTTATAAAGGTTTAATTTACTTTGTTTATTCATGAACATTATCATATAGTAGGCATTGAATAAATGTGTGAAGTGAATGGTAATGATAAACTATTAGACTCTTGATTTAAACATCAGATAAACTTGGTATAGGCAATTACATGGAAATAATTCTAATGCTTCTAAAATTTGTTTAGAAATGTACATAGAAATGTGAGGGACTTAGAATAACCAAAACAATTTTAAAAACAGCATTAAAGAATATATTTGATGTCAGGACTTGCTTTAAAGAAGCAGTCAGCAAGTCGGTGCAATAGCATTACACCTATGGGACAGAATATAGAGTCCTAAAGTACATTTTTGGAGGCTGATTTTTTTACAAAAGTCAAAGACAACTTAGTAGGAAAAGGATGATCTTTTCAACATATGGTAATGGATATGATAATAAATATCTATATGCTAATGACAGCAACAACAACATAAACGTTGATTCGTACATCTCATCATTTCCAAATAGCAACTCAAAATGGATCACTGACCTAAATATAAAAAACCTATAAATCTTTTTTTTTGAATTTTTGTTTTAAAAATATGGGGTATAATTCAAGGTTAGATATACAAATGTTGATTAAGCAGGTACCCTTGTTGATGAGGTGTACCCCCCAACAGTTTCCCACTAATGCCAATCCCATCCAACCCTTCCCTGACAGTTTCCCACTACAGCCAATCCCTTTCTTATAGTATTATGATAATTGTTCAAGGTCCATTTATGAGTGAGAACATGAGGCACTCAGTCCTTGTTTCTGTGAAAGATCACTCAGTATTATAGACTCTAATCTATCCAAGTTGCTGTGAAGTTCATAATTTTGTCCTTCTTTATGACTGTATAATATTCAGTCGTGTATATGTACCACTTTTTTTTATCCAGTCATTTTTCGATGGATAGCATATTTGGCTCCATGTTTTGGCAATTGTGAATAATGTTGCAATAAACATGTGGGCACAGTATCTTTTTCATAGAGTGATTTGAGGTCCTCCCAGTATATTCCCAACAGGGGGATTGCAGGGTCATTTGGAAGGTCAGTTTTTAGATCTTTCAGGAATCACCAAACTGTTTTCTATAGAGACTGAACTAGTTTACACTCCCATCAACAGTGTAGAAGTGTTCCTTTTCCCCCACATCCTCTCCAGCATCTGTTTTTTGAGATATTGGTGATGGCCATCCTGATTTTAGTTAGGTGGTATCTCAGTGTGGTTGTAATTTGCATTTCTTTGATCACTAATGAGGCTGAGCATTTTTTCATGTATCTACTGGCTGTTCATATTTCTTCCTTTGAGAAGTATCTATTCATATAGGTTGCCCACATTGTAATGGGACTGTTTGTTTTTTTCTTTTTAGCATGTTTGAGTTCCTTGCCCCTACCTATTACCATACACAAAAATCAACTCTAAATGGATCAAAGACCTAAATGTAAAACCTCAAACTATAAGAACCTTATAAAATGCAGGAGACACCCTTATGAAAGTTGGAACTAGCAACCCATTCCTGATCAAAACCCCAAATGCCCACATGCAATAAGAGATAAAATAGACAAATGGTACTTCATCAAACTGACAAGCTTCTGCAAAACCAAAGAAACCATCAAGAAAGCAGGGAAGCAGCCCACAGTCTGGGAACAAATATTTGCCAACCCTATATCTGACAAAGCCCTAACATCTAGGATCTACAAGGTACCTATAAACTTTCTAAATTGATCTTCTAAATTTAATGTAGAATTAGTCAAAGAGTTCTTAAACACTAAAAAAACCATAAATCAATATATTAATAATGTGAATTTCATCACAGTCCTTATAAAATTTAATGAAAATACATAGGTTAGGAAAAAGTCTTAACAAACCATGTATATGATAGGGGACTTTCATCCAGAATATGTAAATTACTCAAACATAGCAATAAAAATATATACGTGATAGAATATTATGCAGCCATAAGGCCAAAATTATGTCCTTGGCAGCAGCATGGATACAGTTGAAGACCGTCATAATTCCAAATAAATTATCACAGAAAACTAAATACTGCAGGTCCTCACTCATAAGTAGGGACTAAATATTGGGCAAAGGGGTACAAAGTCAGGATAACCAGACTCTGGACACTGCTAAAGGAGTGAAGGAGGCAGAGGAAATAAGGGATAGAGCCACTCATTGGATAGCATGTCCACTACTAGGAGGGAGAGAGCTCAATAGAAGCCTAAACCCATCCCTCATTCAATATATCTATGCAGCAAATCCTCACATGTACCCCACAATTCTAAAATAAAATAAAACACTTAAACATCAGCAAAGGTTTTGAACACTTTACCCAAGAAGATATGTGGTTGAAAAACACAAGATATTCAGCACCATTAGATATTTAAAAGTGCAATTAAAAAACCACATTATGATACCACTATACATCTATTAGAATGGCTAAAAATAAAAATGACTGATTATACCCGGAGTCAGTGAGGATATGGAAAAAAATAAAACTCTCATATGTTGTGGATGAGAATGTAAAATGGTACAACCATTTTGGGAAACTTCTTGGTAATTTCTTCAAAAGTTAAGAGATGACAGGAAAAAAAAAGGCATGTCTAAAATATTATAATATTTCTATGAAATCGGAGAAAATGCAAGCTTATATATAACAACCTAAAGAAAATTAGTGGCTATCTCAGGACTAGTGCAAAAAAATGGGAAGAGGTGGATTATAGACATCAAAATATACACTTGAAATATTATAGTCAGTAAGTTGTTAGAAAGATAGCAATATTAATTTTATGTAAATGACAAGTTTAAGCTTACATAGACAAAATAATGACTCTAATATCACTACTCTATAACTGGTAGCACAGGTACTTAATTGTGGTATGTGGATTTCAAATCTCATGATCATTCATTATTTCAACAATAAATATGAAACTAGTTATATACATATGGTCCAATAAAGTCACAATCCCTTTTGTTTTTAAGGCAATTTGAGATGAGTTTTAATCACTTATGGTGTTAAAATGATTCTCAATTAATACAAATTTCATATCATAGAAACACTTAATCAGTAAAAAAAATAGGCTGAAATTTTAAAGAAATTGCTGAAGATGAAGCAACCAATATTAGACTTTAAAACACTAGTGCTATGGGATGCATAGGACACCATGGTCAAAGTATATACACATAATCACAGTAACCAGTGAGGCGACAAATTATTGACAATTTGAGCACCTACTGTGCTAAGTCATTAATCTTGCTGCCAAGGATACATTTAAAAAAAAAATTAAAAAAATAAAAATGTGTCTACATGACAGCTGTCATATGTAATATATAGTTCTACGAGGCGATAAATAATGATCAATATAAATGATAATTTAAGTAAAATATTATATAGTGATAAGTGCAAAAAAGGAAAAAATCAAGATGGGAAAGACAACAGAAAAAAGAGTGCATAATGGATTATTTTATTTACTTATATCTAAATGTAAATATGTGCTATTTTATTTGGTTAAGAAAGATTTGTAAAAAGTTGATATTTTAGTAAAATTTGAAATTGTAATGAAAAAGTAAGTCATGCAGATATCTACAGGAAGAACATTCTGGAAAAATATTTTAAAAGAGCAAGAACAAAGATACATAGATATAGATATAGATATAGATATCAGACACATTTGCCACCTTTAGATTTCTGTAACACATTAATATATATATGTACATTGTATATATATATATATATATTTTTTTTAATGTGTTACAGAAATCGAAAGGTGGCAAGTGTGTCTGAACCAGAGTATAAAAAAGGAAGGCACTAATGATGAAGTCAGAGATATAAAAGTGCATAAAACTACACTGAGATACCACCTAACTCCAGTAAGGATGGCTATTATCAATAACTCAAAAAGCAACAGATGCTGGAGAGGTTGTGGTAAAAAAGGAATACTTCTACACTGTTGGTGGGAGTATAAACTAGTATAGCCTCTGGGGAAAGCAGTGCGGTGATTCCTAAAAGATCTAAAAATTGACCTTCCATAAGACCCTGCAATCCCCCTACTGGGAATATACCCAGAAGAACACAAATCACTCTATAAATTAGATACCTGCACATGTATGTTTATCGCAGCATTGTTCACAGTAGCAAGAACATGGAATTGACCATGCTGCCCATCAAAAAAGAACTGGATTTTTTAAAATGTGGTACATATATACGATGGAATATTACGCAGCTATAAAGAAGAACAAAATCATGAGTTTCACAGCAACCTGGATGGACTTATAGTCTATAAAACTGAGTGATCTTTCACAGAAACAAAGAACTGAGTATCACATTTTCTCACTCATAAGCAGACCTTGAACAATTATCCGTGATACTGTAAAAAAAGGATTGGCAGTATCGACACTTTGCCTGTGGAGGGGGGAGGGGTACTCCTCATTAAAAACTGGTACCTGAGTAAGGAACATTTGTATACCTAACACTGAATTGTACCCCACATCTTTAAAAAAAATAAAAGAAAAAAATGTGCAGATAGAAAGAATGGGAAAAGCCTAGAAAGTTTTTAGTTTGACCTTAAAATAGGGGATTTTAAGAAGAGAAATAATCTGATTTACATTTTACAAAGGTCATATTGTTCAGTACAGATTGGAGGACTATCTCTACTCAAACTCATGAGCTTTCTCCCATAAATTGTCACCTCACTGGATATTGTGATCATATGTATACACTTTGATCATGGTGTCCTACACGTGTCATAGGACTAATGTTTTAAAGACTAACACAGGCTACTCTGTCTTCAGCAACTTCTTTAAAATCTCAGCCTATTTTTTACTGATGAAAAGTTTTCTTGATGTGAAGTTTGTATGCACTTAGAATCACTTTAGCATCATGAATAAAAACTCAACTCAAATTGTTTTAAGAACAATAGAGATTGAGGCTTTATTAGACCATATGAACACAACTAGCTTTACACTTAAATCTAATGAAGAGAAGTTATAAGTGCTTCCCCCCGTCTCTCTCTCTCTCTCTCTCTCTATCTCTCTCTCTCTCTCTCTCTCTCTCTCTCTGTAGAACTGTTTTTGTTTATTGTCTTCATTTTTTGAGAAGTTCTCAACCTCTGGGAAGAATGACAACTGTTTGTGATCCCAAGTCCCATTCCAAAAGCTTAATGATAAAACTGATTCAAATACTATTATTTTCAGAGACTATACATCAAAACACATTGAAAGATTCTCATTGGACAAACTTGGTAAATATACTCAACCTTGAGTCCAATACTTTGGCCAAGACAGTAAGTTGTCTATCTGATTTACAAGAGCTCACTACTGTTGTATAAGAACGACAGATCACTGTCATTTACAGTCACAAAGAATGGCTGAGCTACATACCTTATTACTGTGGCCTGAGAAGAGCATGCCACTGTAACTTTATCAAGGAATGGAAAAAAAAAAATTCCATAAATGAAAATTGGAGTCGTTATATGATATAAGTTCTATGAGCAGAGGAAACCTATCATTATCATGATCCAAAATGGGCAGTGGTTAAGGTTTCAAGGGCAGGTGAGATTAAGGGAAATTCAAGAAATAGGTTACTATAAAACAATCTTACATATGATTGGAAACTATGTTAAATCTGCCAAAGTTTAACTCATTCAGCTTTTTGATTAAGAAAAAAAATTGTTTTGTATTCAGGAAGGTTACCTAATCTTCCATCCTGAGTTAAGTTTTTAAAAAATGTGTGAGCCTGGCTCGGTGGCTCAGCCTGTAATCCCGCGCCTTTGGGAGGCTGAGGTGAGTGGATTGCATGAGCCCGCGGGTTCGAGATCCGCCTGGGCAAGTGAGACCTCATCTCTACAATAATCAAAAAATTAGCTGGGCGTGGTAGTGCGCGCCTGTAGTTCCAGCTGCTTGGAAGGATGAGGCGGAAAGATCGCCGGAGCCCAGAGGGTCGAGGCTGCGGTGGCCGGGAGCGGCCACTGCACTCCAGTCTGGGTGACAGAGTGAGACTCCAACTCAAAAAAAAAAAAAAAAAGTGTGAATGTGTACATTTGTATAACATATGTTTTTAGGTCTACATAGGCTAAATTGTATCAATATAAGTATGCATATAGGTATATGCACATTGGTAGAGATAGTGGCTTTCTTTGTTTAACCTGTAACACTAAGCATATAGAAAATAAACTTTCAGTAAAGTATACTGGAATCGATTAATAAATTAAAGAAACTTCACATGTGACTTGGACTACAAAGGTTGTTTCCAATATAGTTATTCTTACATGCAATGACCTCTTGTTTACAATAAGCCTTTTTTTATATAAGAAGTTAAATCCCAAATGGGGATGTATCCTAAAATTCCTCTTTATAACTTCACTCTTTTTTATTCAATTATTTAATTCAATTATTTTTATTTGAATTTGGAATTGAAAAAATAATGTAGATGATGAATTATAAATACTAGATAAAAAGCAAACTTTTAAATTGCAAGCTGATGTGTGTTTTAATTATCTTTTTATTCTACTTCTTTTGTTTCTTTATCCTTTTTTTGAGAGAGGTTAAACTAGTTTTTTCTTTTAACTTTATTTTTAAAGTCAAATTATATGTAGAATGAACAAAATTTGCATCATTTTATTAAATATATTCAGTCACTCATTTTGTATGAACATCTAATGACGTTCATACAAGTTAAGTTTTATCTTCCTGAAGTGACACGTGCATTTTACACAAAATAAGGAAGTTTTATCTTCCTAAAGTGACACGTGCACTTTACACAAAATTTTAAGTGAAGTCATTGGAAATTTCTGAGCACAAGACAATGGCATGAAAATGAAAAAAATAAACTCTTACAGTTTTTTTTATACTAGACACTGAAAAATTGTTATAATATACTTTATTTTTTATTGTAGAGGTCATATGAATCAAACTTTGCCTTTAAAATATCAATTTTTTATTGTCAAAGGATTCAGCAAAAATTACATTATTAATTTCATGGATGGACATGTGACAATGTTGTCACTAAAAAATGTATCTCTATTGATTTCATACCATAATCAACAAAAGAAAAATTCCTTGTTTATAAAGTTTCCTTTTGCATGCAACCATTATTTAGAAGTAAAATTAGCATAATTTCATTATTGGTTAAGTACCTCACGTTTTAATAAAAGCACATTAAATATATTAGTGCTGCAAAACAGAAATATATGACCAATTTTCTTTATGGAGCATGAAGAAAAAGAGGCTATTTCTCTATTCTTTTAAAAGATTTTCCCCCACCTAATATCCACTCCCTTCAAAATAAAATATTCTTGGTTCCAGGGTACAGATTTGCCACTAATACACAAACAAGTGAGTTGCTTGTTATATGAGCTTGTTCTAAAGAATCCATTCACGCACACTGTCAGATATCCTTTCTTAGCAATCTCAGATATGAACTCAATTGGCAAAAGGCTTTATTGTGAGGAACTTTGCACGTTGTTCTCATCACTCTTAAGGCATTTCAAAGGCTACACAGCTGTAAAATTGTTTTATCTCCTCTTCTTTTTCCCAATAAGGATTAGCAGAGGTCCAGAGAGTATTACAAACCTGATAAAACTTAGAGGGCTTTTACACTAAACTTGGAATCTGTCCAAATATTTCCAACTCCAACTTATCAAACAAAGTATCACAGAAAGCTCTAGTGGTTCAGAAATCCTCAACTGCCTTCAGGACTGGAGGTACTGTTTCCTCTATCTGCTGGGACTATGATCTCTCAGTTGAGTTCTTCTGAAGAAATTATTTTTAGTTTTTGAGAGACAGCTTGTCAAGCTGATTTTTTTTTTTTTAGAGGGATGGAGCCCACATTCAATGACTGGCAAACACAGAAACAGGGAAGTGGGTTGTAACTGAGGAGCTGCTGTAAAGCTAATTTTCATTACTTCTGTTCAGGCCAACTCTGAAGGGCCACATCAGTTCTAGTGGTGTTGGCCAAGGTCTTCGTTGTAATGCATGAAGTTCTAAATATTCTTCTGAGCAGTGTTGTCCTTTTACTCTCCCACAGATATTATTTCTGAAAGCAATAACATAATTTAATAAATAAATGATTTAAATAAATGAAGAGATCTCCAATGCGCCAATGAATGAGGAAATTCAATATAATTAAAATATAATTTTTCTCCAAAATAATTTAGACTTAGTGAAATACTAGCCAAAAAAGTAGGGTTTTTGTTGTTGTTGTTGTTTGCAGAAATTGATAAGTTGATTCTCAAATTCCTATGTAACTGCAAAGGCCTATGTTAACAAGAACAGTGAAAGGACATAACATGAAGTCAACATAGCCAATGAACCGCCATTTTAACCTTGTTTAGCTTTGTCATGTTTCTCTAGAAGTTCAATTTAATTTACCCTCTAATCACTAGTCAAGGAGAGAATCTGTTTCTCATAGGTAGCTATTGATAATTGCTTGACAACATACTTCCCAGCTTGTTTTGTAAACAAGTTAACTTAATTGCCCTTTGTGGCACAGGCAGACCCCATTACCATGGCAGCAATTATGTGACTAGCTTGCCCATCTGCTCTCCATCCATAACTTAACATCAGTACCTGGACTTACCTGCCCCTTTTTGATAGAGTGGAGCAAACCATCACCCAACCATCTTAATTACTGGTCCCAATCTAAAGGGAGTGTTTAAAAGCATTCATCCTCAATAGCCATTTACCATTCTTTACTAGACTCTGGTGTGGTCACATGCTTTTTTTTTTTTTTTTAAGAAATGCCTTTTATTTTTATTTATTTATTTCTTGAGTTGGAGTCTCACTCTGTCACCCAGACTGAAGTGCAGTGGCCGCTCCTGGCCACCACAGCCTCGACCTGCTGGGCTCCGGCAATCCTTCCGCCTCAGCCTTCCGAGTAGATGGAACTACAGGCATGCGCTACCACGACTGGCTAATTTTTTTGATTTATTGTAGAGATCAGGTCTCGTCAAGTTGCCCAGGTGGGTCTCGAACCCGTGGGCTCAGGCAATCCACTCATTTCAGCCTCCCAAAGGCATGGGATTACAGGCTGAGCCACCAAGCCCGGCTCACATGCTTTTTAAACTTTGGCAACATCCATATTTCTCAAGCTTTGACCTGCATTGGAGAGGTGAATCTCCTCTCTCACTCTAATTTATTTTCTAAATACACTATATATTCCAATCTAACTGCTGTGCAATTCTTTGCATCTTTCACGTATCACTAGATTGCACACATACCACCTTCAGACCTGACAACATTTTAGAGGCCCAACTGAGATTTTTAATCTAATAAACAGATTTACAGGACTGACTATCTGACTTTAAACCTATTACAACCTATACTATAAACACAGTATGATTCCGGCATGTAAGACATATAGTAAAATAGCAAAATAAAAAGCTCAGAAGCAGACATATAGATGTATAAGTTTACAACAAATTGATTTTTGACAAAGAGTAAAGGCATTAGGCAGAAAAAGCTAGTATTTTCAACAAATTATGTTGAAAACGTAGGTACTTGTATGCCAAAATCAAACATTGATATATACCTCACATGATTTACAAAAAAAAAATACTTAAATTTGTCCTACGCATCAATGTTAAATGTAAAACTGTAAAATTGCAAGATTTGATAGAATGTGCCATTCCTGAAGACTATTTACAACAGTAATAAACCCTGTAGCCTCTTTTAGAAGTAGGATATTCCTTTTGACTTACTATATTGATAGATAAATTACATTCTAGGGGCTTCTGCATAGTCTTTCATGTCATAATAACCTGCACTTCATAGGATGGAAAAACAGTGTACAAGCTATGTTTGGATCTGAGTATGTTTTTTCTAATATAGCATTCTAAATTGGAGAAATAGATGCAGAGAAGGTGAGGAGGATTTTGAGTTCACTAAGAGACAAACGTGGGTCAAAATTCCATTAGTTTCCTCCTGACTTTTACAGGAGGAAAATAGGGAAACTTTGAAGACTATGAGGGTTTTAGAAATTAGTGTCAATTCTAAGCCAATGTCCTGAATCCCATACAATTATATTCCCCTCTTTCAAATGCACAGTTACACTGGTAAATGGTTGCAGCAAATTTCTGAAATACCAAAAAGTAAAACTTATAATATAAATGTCACCATCATAGCAGTATTATTCCTCAAATTAACCTATTTTTCCTTATTAAAGAGACTCTGAATGTCAAATCAATAATTAGTTAAAGTCCTATGACCTCTTGTCAATAATCCCTAGAGATTTTCCACTTATACAAATAAAGTAAGATATTTAGATAGTGACCATGTTTTCAGTCCTAAAACAACCAATAATGACTAGCCAATAACTTCAAATATCTTAGCCTATCAAACCATTCTGTTTTCTGTTTCAAATCTGCTCCTCATTATGGTAATCACAACTTTCTTGTCTCTGTGAAATGTGCCCTGTATATCCAAATTCCATAATAAAATTCCAATCTATCTCTTTATTGGCCCTTAAGAAAATGTCAAGTTAAATGACACTCATCATATTATACTGGCTAATTATTATTTTCTTCTTCATAAAATGACTTCATATTCTAACTTATATTAAATTATTTTTATAATTACATATCACTAGAAAATTCCAAAAAATGTTTTAGATCTAATTTTTCTTTTGAGTTTCTGATGCAATAGATTGCATTGACTACTGTATTTTATAAGTAGTTAAAAAACAAATTTAAATTTATAAATTTAATTTTGTATACCTTAGTTATCGCTAACGAAACTCAGACTATTCTATTTTATGTTTTTGACATAAGTAAATAAACCAGCACTTATTTACTTATAATAATGTATCTTCTGCATATTAGAAAAATCAGTGTTTTTTAGTATTAAAATGTATCATGCTTTAAAGAAAGATTTCCATTCTTTCCAATTTTATAATTCTGGTTCTGCAAATGGAATTTACCTTTCTAAGCATGTCCATAATTAGACTTGTTGAAAATTTTTAACATGTATTTTTTTTTTTATTGACCACTCTCACAAATAAAAAAAATCATCATCATAGACAGTTTATATAAGGTATTATTGATACTAAATTTTTATTTGTCCATACAACAATGAGCACCATAATTTTAGAAGTTTGGGGAGCATGGAGAGGAAAATAGAAATAATAAAGCACACTAAGAAAAAGTAATACAATATTTGGCATTATCTATGCATCTCTCTACTATCCCTGTATATTAGCTATATTTGGTGTAATATAGCATTTAAAAAAATCTCTTCCTATAAACTAAAATTATAAATATTTTGCTCTATATTTAAATGAATGAAACATGACTATTATGTATAACATTTATTTCCCATTGAATATGTATTACAATTTCAAGTGTATTTTATTTTGTTAAATGATGTTATCTTGACATTTTAGTATATCTGAAAAGATGATATTTATCATTAGTAGATTTGTCTTGCTCTAAAAACTTGTGACTTAAAAAAATTTGCTTTCTTCCTTTGCTGCTTTTGTAAGTTGTGATACAACTTAAATAAGTGCTCTGCTATAATTTTTTTTTTTTACATTTAAACTATGATCTGCTATTTCCTTCACAGTTTTAAACTTACAACATTTATGGTAGAAAATAGCATCAATATTGTTAGACAATTGAGAAAACAAATTTTATTAATTTTATATATTAATAATTAAAACAAATATTTGCATTATTTAGTCTATGAACATGTATTTTCATTTCAGAATCACTAAAAAATTGAAATTTCATTACTATGGAAATGTTATGATTTTATTATAAAATTATAAGCAGTTAATAACTTTCATTGTGCTAAAAATAGACATCAAATTGAAATCAAAATCATTTGCGTGTTAATCAGTTCCTTTAGCCAGCCTTCCAAAATCTCATTTTTTTCTGACATGCAAGTTTTAAGATATATATATATATATATATATATATATACACATATATATATAACAAATTAATAAAAAAAATCTAGGTGTAATGATGTGGGCTAATAATCTTAAGTGTAAATCAATATATATTTCTAATGGTCAAAATTTTGGACAAGAAACTTGGACCTGAAAACAGTTACTACATTTTGATTCCAGCACTGTCCGAGAAAAAAAGGCAAAAATAAACAAATAAATAAATAAATAAGGTGAAGGTAAGAAAGAGTGGAATGAGATCTGACAGGGAGAAAAGAAGAGAGGAAAGAAGAAACACTTTACATTCATAGGTGGCACTGACCTGTTAGAAATTTTTTGACACAAGCTTGCCCATATGTGTACACTTTTCTAGATCAAATGCAACTGCTACATAGTCATGATATTACACAGTTTACTATCTAAATTAATGTAGATTCTTGATTTCATTTGAAAACAATCTGAATATCAGACGAAAGATCATTTTTGTGACTCCAACTAGAAAAAAAATGGTTGAGTTGGGAAGATGGCAGCTGAGCCAGTCAGACTATGTGAGTTCTGGTGTAAGAGAGTGGGCATATGGAAAATTGTGTGTAAGTTCTGGTGAGGGAGGGGATGTGTGAGTGGCTGACTGAGTGACAGCTGGGGAGCTCTGCATTGAAAGGATGCTGAATTTACAGGACCGACTTCAGAGTATGGTACCAGAGGCAGAGTCCCATGGAAGAAGACAAAAGAGGCACCCCACCACCATCTTGAAAGCAGGACAGGAAAGTGCTCTGACTTGCTCATCACTGAGCAACAGACCTGATCTTGGTGACTGGTGGATCAACCACTCAAGGGTTGATCGTGACCCAGAGGGAATATACTGAAAGGCCAAACTTTGGAGTGACCCAACAGGTGCTGAGTCCCAGGCTCGCCACACCCTACCCTGATCCAGCCACAGGACAAAGGGTGTGACCAGAAAAGGATGAGGAAGCATTGCAAAGAGATCAGTGATGAGTCTGGGGTGACCCAAACCCCCTTCTCCCCTGCAATCTTCTGAACATCAGACCCACACAGCTGGGCCATAACTGAGAGGGATAAACCCAGGCGGAGCCTGGACATCAGTCACAATAAGAGAACTCCATTAGAGGATAGGCCTGAGTGGGGCACCTCCCATGAGCACATACCTGGGGAAGAGACAAT
Source organism: Tarsius wallacei (assembly GCA_963574415.1). Lineage (NCBI taxonomy): Eukaryota > Metazoa > Chordata > Mammalia > Primates > Tarsiidae > Tarsius > Tarsius wallacei. The sequence goes on along the minus strand of CAUYQG010261697.1, from coordinate 653 downwards.
CTGCACCTCCACACTGGAGGAGATCTCCCTGACCATACAAGAGTGGGAAAGGAGGACTGTAACTCCACCCACCTCCATTGCCCCTCCACATTCTCTGCTCCAGGCACTGAGGAGAGAGTGAAAGAGGTGACTCTGCAGGAGTGACCTGATTAAAGGAACGATTACAAAGCCTGCCATAAGAGGGCAGGTTTTTGGGGGGTTTTTTATTTTTAATTTTTTTAATTAAATATTTTTTTTGCCTGTTTGCTTGTAAGTTCATAATTTTTAAAATATTTTTCTTTGTGCATGAATATGTATGTGAGGGTTTGATCTTCATCCCCCTCAATTTTTTTCTTTTCTTTTTTCTTTTTCTGTTTCTTTCTTCTTTTATTTGTTGTTTTCTGTATATGTGTGTATGTGAATGATTGTCCATCTTTCAATTTTGTTGTTCTTGCTGGATCTTTTGTTCTTCTGTTTTTTTAATTTTAATTTTTTATATCTTAAGGTGTGTGTCAGTAAATGTGTGAAGGTTCTATCTGAATTCCTGTTTTGTTTTGTTTTCTTTTCTTTTGTTTTCTTTCAGTCTTTCTGTTTTTCCTCTCCATTCAGTTTGTGCTGGGCGTGTGTGTGTGTCATCAGTTTTTTTGTTGGTGTCATTTGTTTTGTTTCACTTT
>CAUYQG010261689.1:0-10017 GCA_963574415.1 Tarsius wallacei | reverse complement strand
CACGCCCGGCTAATTTTTTGATTTATTGTAGAGATGAGGTCTTGCTTGCCCAGGCGGGTCTCGAACCCGCGGGCTCAGGCAATCCACTCACCTCAGCCTCCCAAAGGCGCGGGATTACAGGCTGAGCCACCGAGCCCAGCTCATAGTGTGGATTTTTAAAAAGTATGTTAGTTTGCTTGGGTTATCTTAACAAGTACCACAGACTGGGTGGCTTAAACTAAGGACCTTTATTTTCTCACAGTTCTGGAGGCTGGAAGTCTGAGATCAAGGTACCTACAGGGTTGTTTCTTCAAGGCCTTGCTCCTCCTGGCTTGTAGACAATTGTCCTCTCCTTGTGTGTTCACATGTATGTGTCCTACTCTCCTCCTCTTAGAAGGACACCAGTTGTGTTGGATTAGGGCCCACCCTAATAACCTCATTAAGCCTTAATTATCTCTCTGAAGACCCCCATCTCCAAATACAGTCATGCTGTGAGGTACTGGGAGTTAGGACTTCCAACATATGGATTTTTGAGGATTCAATTCAGCCCATAACATACAGAATGAACAAGTTATTCACAGATAGAGAGATCATCTGGGACCACACTGTTCTGTAGAACTTTCTGTCATTATGAAGTGTTTGTATCTTTGCTGTCCAGTATGGTAACCACTAGTATGTGGCTATAGAGTGCATGAATTATGCCTAATGGGACTGAGAAGCTGGGTTTTTAACTTCCTTTCATTTTGAGCTATTTAAATGTAAATTGTCACATGCTAACATTTAGACAATGCAGATCTTGACTAGATCATGACTAACTTTTTTATTTGACATGAAGAACCGAGGACCAAAGTGGTGGAGAATCCCAGGTCACACTGACAATTATTTAAATAATTGTAATATAGGCTGAGTTCTCAAATTCTTAATGGATTTTGCTACCTATAGGCTATAAAATATAGCCTAGTGATATATAATTTAAAAAGTCTCATTTTTCTTCTGTAAAGACATGTAGTAATCTATCTTTATAATTGTGTGATTTTTGACAAATGGATTTTGGAAATAAATATTCGAAATCACTTTTTCTTTAATTTTTAAAGGTGTTTGTTATGTGCATATAACAGGTATTTAAATTAGTTCAAAAAGATTTCAGCTGTTAGATTGAAGGGTCCATTTAAATAAAATGTTTCTCTGTAAGGAAAAAACTGAGGTCGTTTTAAAAAATAAAATCTGCAATTCAGTCAGAGCAGGTGAATCCATGCATGCTTTGCTCAGAAGATTTGAATCTGAAAAATCACTTCACAAAGGAAGAATTAGAAGAGAGCTGTCTTTAAGGATAAAAATGGGTTGTTAATAGCTTAGGTTGTTGTTTGATTCTGTCCTTTCATGTTTTGATGAGATTTTCTCATTTAGTAAACTTCAGGAATATTTTAAACTTTTCATTTTAAACAAATTTTAGACTTACAGAAAAGTTACTAAAACTCTACAGAGAGTCGCCACATACCCTTCACCCAGCTTCCCTTAATGTTAACATCTTATATAATCATAATGTAGTTATGGAACCCAGGAAGTCAGCATTGATACAATACTGCTAAGCCTCAGTTTTCACCAGTGTCCCTTTGCTGTTCTAGGAACCTGTGCAGGATCCCACCTTGCATTTCATGTTATTTCTGTTTCCTTCATTCTGTTTCTCAATCTTTTACTTTCTTCACACTTTTTTTTTTTTTTGGAGTCGAAGTCTTACTCTGTTGCCCAGGCTGTGCAGTGACACACTCACGGCCACCGCAGCCTTGACCTGCTGGGCTCAGGCGATCCTTCCACCTCAGCCTTCCAAGTAGCTGGAACCACAGGTGTGTACCACTGTGCCCAGCTAATTTTTTGATGTATTGTAGAGATGAGGTCTCGCCATGTTGCCCAGGCTGGTCTCAAACCTGGGGACTCAGCCTCCCAAAGTGTTGGAATTATAGGCATGAATCATTGTGCCTGGCTAACATACTTTTTTTGAGTTGGAGTCTCATGTCTCTCAGGCTGGAGCGCAGCGGCACACTCACGGTCACTGCAACCTCGATCTGCTGGGCTCAGACATTAGCTGGAACCACAGGGCATGCTACCATACCCAGCTAATTTTTTTATTTATATAGAGTTGAGGTCTTGCTATGTTGCCCAGACTGGTGTTGAACTCCCGGGCCCAGGCAATTCTCTTGCCTCCCCTGCCCAAAGTGCTGATATTACAGGCGTGAACCATGGCTCCTGGCTTTGTGTTTTAAAGAGTTTGTTATTTTGCAGTTTGGGTTTTTATGAAGTTTTCTCATTATATGACTGAAGTTGCACATTTTTTGGCAAGAATACTGCAGAAACTATTTTTTGTCCATCTCTGTGTATCATATTGGGGTTCATGACGCTGATATGTCATATTACTAATGATGAGGTTTAGAAATCTTGTTAATGAAAACTATGCCTTTTTTACATAATATATTAAAGTTACTATAAAATATCAGTTCTTCAAAGCATTTGCCCTGTGATATAAATGACTTATTGAACACAAAAACAGTGATTTAAAAAAACTATAACATTACTAAGTAGTTAATGGGATGAATTTAGTATAATTTTATTAATAGAAATAAACTGTTCAATAATTAGAAAGAGAAACAACCTTTCCTTTCAAATATGACAATAATTTATCCCTTGGAAATTTTAAAAAGGAATTATCAAGAGAGGGGAGTCTTCTCAACTAATAGAATTATACTTGTACTAGAAAATTAGTCGAGATATTTAACTCTAGGTAACTTATCAAGTAGAATATTAAATGAGGAAGAAGATGGTTACTTTAGTGTTCTATGTATGACATTGGAATTATATCAGAAATCAAGTCATTAGAACCAATTTCTATGTGTAGCTTATCATAAAATTAATTTATTCAGCAAATTTTTATGTTTTTAGCATTTTAAAATTTTGAATACGGTAAAATAAATGGATAACCGTTTCAAAAGGAATACTATATTATGTGTCCCAAACCTTATTGACATTTAAGCATACTCATATGCTTCATTAAAGAATGAAAGTGTACTTTTAGGCTTTGACACTCAAAAAAATATGGTACATTGTTTTGCTTATAGATGTTTTTCAGGATATAATGTTTATTTCTCAAAAGAGAACAGGTAAAACCTCTTCTGTAGATATCTGTGTCTATCATAATAGAGGGGGGAACTAGTCCACATTGAACCTACTACTTTGATAATTCTTATATTTCTTCACTTACTAGGTTTTCTTCATGAGGAAGATTTCAGTGAAGTATTTGTATTTTTATTATTTTGGGATTGTCTTTGAAAATCTTAGCATACAAACCCTGTAATAGAACTGAGAACTGCTGTCCCTTTAAAATATCAACATTCAGTGTAATGGTTAGAATTTTCTTTTTCTTTTAGTTCAGCAATCAGCAAACACTGGGAGGCTGAACTGGCTACCCTCAAAGGAAATAATGCCAAACTCACTGCAGCCCTGTTGGAGTCCACTGCCAATGTGAAACAATGGAAACAGCAGCTTGCTGCATATCAAGAAGAAGCAGAACGTCTGCACAAGCGGGTAATTGCAGGACTACTTCCATAGGGGCTTAGGACTGAAAATTTTTCTTGATCAGAGGAAATCTGCATGGAGATTCAGCACGGGGGCATTTCAGCACATCAGTCATCTTTGTTGGTTGTTAGAATATGTCTGTGGGTTTGGTTAAGAAAAATACTTTCCACAGTTCAGTGAGAATGGAGAATATATAGTTTTTGAAGTCACAAGCCTGATTGCAGATTCCAATTCCTCCAGTTATTAGCTGTAAGATGATTGGTAAGTTATTTCCCTCTTTAAACTCAGTATTTTCATCTATAAACTAGGAATAATACATACTCTGTAGAACTCCTGTGAAAATTAATTGAGATATTTAATTGGCATGTAATTGCATTGAGTCAAAAATACACATACCACATAATTCCTGTGAAAACTAATTCAGACACTTAAGTGGCATGGGGTCACACTGACTCAGTGCTTTGTAGAGTCATTGATCTGCTTTTATTTTATTTTATTTATTTAGTTTTTGAGTTGGAGTCTCACTCTGTCGCCCAGACTGGAGTGCAGTGGCCGCTCCCAGCCACTGCAGCCTCAACCTGCTGGGCTCCGGCGATCCTTCCGCCTCAGCCTTCCAAGTAGCTGGAACTACAGGCGTGCGCTACCATGCCCGGCTAATTTTTTTTTTTTTTGATTTATAGAGATGAGGTCTCGCCAAGTTGCCCAGGCGGGTCTCGAACCCGCGGGCTCAGGCAATCCACTCACCTCAGCCTCCCAAGGCGTGGGATTACAGGCTGAGCCACCAAGCCCGGCTTATTTTATTTTTATTTTTGTTTTTTAAAGAAGGAATAATTTTTAAAATACAGGTAGAAGTTGGTAATATTAAAGATTTGGAGCAGAAAAATAATATTGGAAATCCCAATATCATTAATATGAGAAGCCCAAACAATTACTTGTAATTTTGTAATTTATTTATAATTTCCAATGTTTTTTTCCTTTCCTTAGATCTGAATTTTCATCAGATATCATTTCCCTTCAGCCTGAATAACTTCCTGTTAGCATTTTTTGTACTGCAAGTGTAGTAGCAACAAATTATCTCAGCTGTTATTTAAACAGATTTTTGTCTTGACTGCAAGTTACATTTTCCTATTTTTTTTAGTGTGTAGTCATTTTTAATTATGTATTGGGCATTGTAAATGAGATGTAGAGACTGTAGATCCCGCTATCTTCGAATAGTATTGATTTTTTTGTTTCAACAGGTATTGTTAGAGTGGTTTGTTTCAGTTTTGCCCTAATCCTAAGGAAAATCACTTAGTCCTACGAAATCCTTTTCTCTAGACATAAACCTTCTGAGGTTTCTCTGGGAAGCTTGATGTGTTTGCCAAGGCCCTCTAATTTGGCAGGACTGGAGCTTCAAACTGCCTTCTCCTCTCAGTGCCACTACAGTGTAGTTCTTCCATCTTCCAGCTTTTCTCCTACTCCCTCTGGCTGTTCCAACTGTTCTGAGGAGTCCCGAGTCCTCAGTCTCCTCAGAGGAATAAGACTGCAGTTTTCTGCTTGAGTTCAGTCAAGCAGTGCAGCCAGACTGTAGAGTGCCATCAGACAGAAACGTGTGTAAATATGTATGTTACCCAAAGGGACTGCTTTCTGTTAGTCTTTGCTTTGGTTACTCACTAGGGCCATCAAACAGTTGAGTTTTGCATTTTTACCCAGAGTTTACAGTTGTTATCTATGTGTAACCGATTCCAATAAAAACTTCCTGATGTTGTAAGAACTGGAAATCCCCTTAGGGAATTTATTGTCTAATCAGACAAAGAAAACTAATATACATTAATCAATAACGGACTAATTCCCAAGATTTTTAAACAGATGCTCAGTTTTGTGAACCAGGAGTGCCTTGAAGGCCTAAGCAGATAAGAATGGCTTTCTGGAGAAAATACGTGACAAGCTAAGGGTTGAAGATTTGGTAGGTCTGAATGACTTTTAGAGGTAAGAGAGGACATTGTAGTTTTTAGTTGTAAGTACACACTGGGTGCCTTGGGCAATGAAGATGGTTAAGAAGATCGGGGCCAGTGTCTGGAGGACCTGAAGGTTTACAGTACTGGGGGAGTCACCCAAAGAAAGGTGCATCTATTAGCAAGTTGCAGGGTAGATTAAAATAGACAGCGGTTATAATTAAGTCCACTGGGAGACCATTGCTTTTGTTCAGACCTAGGTGATAAGGGTTCATATACGCTATTTGTACATGACTAGAAAGGAATAAAATGATATGAGAGGTAGAGCAACAAAATGTAGAGGGTAATTAGATATTTGGAAAATGCAAAGGAGAAGGATTTACTGTTTCTAAATTGTCTAAAATCTCTATATACTAGTCAAGCAAAATTTATGAGAGTCTGATATGTGTCTAGACCTGTGACAGGGTAGCAGGGGTGTGTGTGTGTGTGTGTGTGTGTGTGTGTGTGTGTGTGTGTGTGTGTGTGTTGTGTGTGTGTGTGTTGTGTGTGTGTGTGTGTGTGTGTCTGTAGACTGTTTTTTAGATGGTATAGCTTTAAGGACAATACCCTGAATTGTACCTCATACCTTTAAAATAAGAAAATTAAAATAGAAAAAAAAAGACAGTACCACTCTCTGTTCTCTCAAAAAATATCAAATCAAGTGCTTATTAAATGTTTTATTGCTCTTTGGGACCTCAGTACATTCTTACTGACTAAAGAAATGTTATCTTACTCATAGAGGCACTCTTGATGTCAAGTTTCTAGTATTGAATGATTTAAGTTGTATTTTAAGCCTATCTTTTCTTCCAGATTCTCTTAAATTTTGGAAATGTATTTGAAAAAAAGTCTCGCTTCTGTAAGGCCAGTTTTCAGAATCCATATTTAATTTGTAGGCTACAGATGGAGGGCAGATGGCTATATCTAAATCTTAAGTATATTTTTGGAAGAAATTTTTAAACAAGACTTTCATTATTGGGATTCTTTACTGACATTAATCATTTAATTTAGGTTTTCTTAGCCTTTCTATGACCAAGCCATATAAATAATAATTTTCTTAGGTCTTTTTCCCTTGTTCTAAATTTTATCATTTAAGAATCTGTTCACTCTACCCTAAGTATCTTAATAATTCTCAAAATTAATTATGTTGATTCAGAATTTATTATTTACTTATTTAGGGCTTCTGTCTTCAGCAAGAAACTCTTTTAAGTTGACATTTAATTTAAACTTGTTCTTGTTTAATTTCAGGTAACCGAGCTAGAATGTGTTAGTAGCCAAGCAAATGCAGTGCACACTCACAAGACAGAATTAAATCAGACAATACAAGAACTGGAGGAGACACTGAAAGTAAAGGAAGAGGTATTTGCTACTTTTACTCATCTGTAATCTAGCTAACATATGTTTATGAAAATTAGAGTCTGTCAATTTAAAGATATTCTATAGAATAAAGTCAGGTTGTGAGCTTTTGGTCAGGATGAAATTTTCCTTGAGTGGTACTAAGCTTATTCATATTTTCCCCGACTGAGAGACTGCCTTTTACCTCCTCTGTGAGGGTTGCATTTATACAGTCTACAGAAAACCATTATAGGTAAAATGAATTTTAAAAACTGTTGCTTTCTCTGGTTTCTAGTCAAAAGCTTTCATCTCTTAGGAAGGAGTTATATCCACAGACCTTGAAGTAGCATTAAAATGTTTAGATTGTTGTTTCTAAGCAGTGCTGTGCCAGAGTTACCAAATTAGACTGGTTGCATGTTGCTTAAGATTATTCTGTTCTAAACAATATACCCATAAAGATGAATTCATCTCTCTAAAAGTCAGTGTAAAGAAATATTTTTAAAATCATATTTTTCTAAGAATTGGGACAATAATTTCAGGGGAAAATAAGGCCTTTCCTTTCTTTGATGAAGTGTAATTGTTGTTAAAGACGTTGCTCTCCCTTTTCTAGGAAATAGAAAGGTTAAAACAAGAAATTGATAATGCCAGAGAACTACAAGAACAGAGGGACTCTTTGACTCAGAAACTACAGGTAAGCTATAGTAAAGTGCTTTATGTATGCATAGAAAGGCATACATATTCTTTCACATAGTAAAGACTTTGCTGAGATTCCATTTTATAGGTTTTGATCTCCTCCCAGGATTTTTTATTCATTCCTAATCTTTGATTTTTCAAAAATTACTTGATATAACGTGATATAGGTAGCTTATAATTATCATAGATGGTAATTTATAATTTGTAAATTATTTTGGAAATTTCTGCCTTTAACAACAAGAAAAAAACTCCATATTTAAAGAAAATTTTTCATGAATTCTATTTAATTTAGGAACATTGTTCTTTTTTTTACAGTGAACTAATGTATGAATTACAGCATTAGCTGTACCCTAATGCAACACAAGTTAGTTTTTTTGTCTTTCTTCAGTCTAATTAATTTTACTCATTTTTATCTACATAAGTAGTGTGCTTCCCGATTCCGAATTGCATACAAATATCAGTGGTAGTCAGACACAGTAAGAGAAGATTTTTCAGAATTCATTACCAAAGTCTCCTCTTGCCAGTCCAGGCACTTTTCTCATACTCCCATGGCTAGCTGCCTTAATAAAGAAGGTTTAGGACCACTTTGAAGTAGACATAAGTGTATGTATAGAGATAGGAGTTTGGGATAAGGTGTAATAAGGAGGACCTGAAAACCCAGGACTGGATAAAGGACCTACATTATAATAAAAATGACCAGCATTTGTTTTGTGCTTTTTGCTATGTATCAGACACTGGGCAAAGCACTTTACTTATGCATTTAGTCCATGTAGCAATGATAATAACCCAGATGGAGAAACTGAGGCTTGGAGAGGTTAAACTTGTCCAACCTATATTTAAGTGGAGACAGCCAAATGCTAAAGCTCTGTCTTTGACTATAACATTTGAGACCCTTCATAAAGAAATAGGTTCCCTACATGAAATAAAATATTTCCCTCTCCCCCTCCCATTGTTGGCTTTCAGCAATCTGGGAACAGTGAGATTACTTGTTTTGGCTTGTCTTATTGAATATTGTTTCTATATTTTAATCATTTGTGTAGATTAGTGGGCAGTTTGGGGCAGTTTTGCATCCCAGGGGATATTTAGCAACATGTGGAAAGATTTTTTATTTTCACAGCTAGGATGGCTGCTGCTGACACCTAGTAGACAAAGTCAGGGATGCTGCTAAATATCAGGTTATCCAGCCCAAAATGTCAGTGGTGCTGAGGTTGAGAAACCTGATGTGGAACTAAAGTTTGAAGCATGGAATTAGGACTGGGAGGAATGGGAGAAACTCAGCCTGGTTTTGTCTCCTGTTTGTTTAGTACTTGCTATGTAAGTACCAAGCACTTACATTTGGCACTTACGTACATTAGCTCTAATTCTCACATTAACAGGTGGGTATCCCTATTTCAAAGTGAAGGCAACAGTTCAGAGGTGTTAACAAGTTTAATCAAGGCACTTAGGAAGTAATGAAATCTAGATTTATTTTATTCCAAAATCTCTGTTCTCTCTATGTTACCATACTTCTTGGAGCAACAGGCACCCAAGCCATGCCTAATGGTTCTTTTAAAAAATATTTTCAGTTACATGCACACTTACATGTTTCACTTATGAAGAGAAATCAAGAGACGATTTATTCATATCATACTTTTATGTTGATATGTCTAAATGTATTTTATCATATAGCAGTAATTGAAGTTATAGCTAGCCTCTGAAATTGTGAATATTAATTCTTATCCATTCTTTCACTGAATATCAAAAATAAATATCAAAAGCATCCTACCTGGAATAGGACAGGGAATCTTTCAGAAAACCTGAGGATGAGCCGGGCTTGGTGGCTCAGCCTGTAATCCCGCACTTTGGGAGGCTGAGGTGAGTGGATTGCCTGAGCTCGCGGGTTCGAGACCTGCCTGGGCAACTTGGCGAGACCTCATCTCTACAATAAATCAAAAAATTAGCTGGGTGTGGTAGCGTGTGCCTGTAATTCCGGCTACTTGGAAGGCTGAGGCGGAAGGATCGCCGGAGTCCAGTGGGTCGAGGCTACAGTGGCAGGGAGCAGCCACTGCACTCCAGTCTGGGCAACAGAGTGAGACTCCGACTCAAAAAAAAAAAAAAGAAAAGAAAACCTGAGGATGAATTCTAAGATTAAGCCACAAAAATGCCCTATGCTTTATCCAATTCAAAGAAAGTTTCTTCTCTGCAGCCTGATCTCTCCACCTGAGCCACCTCCCACCTCTGGTTTATCTAAAGTCTTAGCACCCTTGAACCTTCATATATAAGTTCAGTCTTGAAAATCAGGCTTGCCGGGCTCGGTGGCTCAGCCTGTAATCCCGCTCCTTTGGGAGGCTGAGGTGAATGGATTGCCTGAGCCCGCGGGTTCGAGACCCGCCTGGGCAAGCGAGACCTCGTCTCTACAATAAATCAAAAAATTAGCCGGGCGTGGTAGCGCGCGCCTGTAGTTCCGGCTACTCAGAAGGCTGAGGCGGAAGGA
>CAUYQG010261685.1:0-12767 GCA_963574415.1 Tarsius wallacei | reverse complement strand
CAGCCTCGACCCGCTGGGCTCCAGCGATCCTTCCGCCTCAGCCTTCCAAGTAGCTGGAACTACAGGCACGCGCTACCATGCCCGGCTAATTTTTGATTTATTGTAGAAATGAGGTCTCGCCAAGTTGCCCAGGCAGGTCTCGAACCTGCGGGCTCAGGCAATCCACTCACCTCAGCCTCCCAAAGGTGCGGGATTACAGGCTGAGCCACTGAGCCTGGCTCCTTTATTCTTTGAAGACATATCTTCTTCCTTCAATATCTTCTACTCTATCTCAAGTCCTATTTTCATCCTAGATCACCATACCATCACTCAGTCATTCAACAGATTTTTATTCTGAGGCCTCTATGTGCCCAAGATTTGTGCCAGGGACTAAGGACACAATGATGACTAAAACAAGACACAGGCTTTGCCCTCGCGGAAATTTATGTCTACTGGGGAGGCAGACTTCTATTAAATACAGGGAGAGGAAACAGTGTATGCAAAGGTCATGTGATTGGAGAGGAAGACGGCAAGTATGGGAATGAGGTAGAGGCCAGGTTGGGATAAGCCACATTAAAGTTTTGTCTTTGTGTTGAGAGCCGTTGATTGTGCTGTCTGAGCCCAGTATGCAGAATGGATTGGGCAAGGGTACTTGTGGGTTCAAGGAAACCATCGAGAAGGCTGGGCCATTGTGTCCTTGAGAGATTGGATGGTGGTGGTCAAGTTGGAGATGACATCAACTATGTGATAATGGATTGGATACACCGGTGTGGGGAGAGGGCTATGTCTCAGATGACTCTCAGGGTCCAGGCTCACAGCTGGGCAGATTGGTACCATTTAGAAGAAGAAACTTCAGAAGAGGACTCGGGCTAGGAGAGGAGGATATGAGTTTGCATTTGGACAAATTGCATTTGAGAGGACATCTTGGTCTATTTGGGTTGCTATAATAACATACCACAAACTGGATTGCTTATAAACAACAAACATTTCTCACAGTTCTAGAGGTTGGAAAGTCCAAGATCAAGGCACAGACAGACTCAGTGTCTGGTGAAGGCCCACTTCCTCATAGATAGCCCCTACTGCATCCTTACATAGTTGAAGGGGCAGGGGAGCTTTCTGGGGACTCTTTTATAAGTTCACTAATCCCGTTCATGAGGGTTCCACCTTCATGACTTAAGCACTTCCCAAAGGCCCCCACCTCTTAAACCATCACCTTGGGGATTAGAATTTCAATATATGAATTTTAGGGGTACACAAACATTCAGGTCATAGCAGAGGCCTATGAGAAGGCTACGAGAAGATATTGGAGTGCGTTGTTGGCTCTGTGGGCTGGGAATTCAGAGGAGGGATCTGGGCCAGGAATGATAGAGAAGATCGCTGGAGTATAGATGGTCATTGAAGACATGGGATGGAGGGAGAATGCAGAAGGAAGGAAAGAGGACCTAGGGATGGTCTTTGAGGGACACAGACATGATGAAGAGTGAGGAGGGAAAATGAGGTGGTAGCCGGGCTCGGTGGCTCAACCTGTAATCCCGCGCCTTGGGAGGCTGAGGTGAGTGGATTGCCCGAGCCCGCGGGTTCGAGACCCGCCTGGGCAAGCGAGACCTCATCTCTACAATAAATAAAAAAATCAGCCGGGCGTGGTAGCGCGCGCCTGTAATTCCAGCTACTTGGAAGGCTGAGGCGGAAGGATTGCCGGAGCCCAGCATTTCGAGGCTGCGGTGGCCGGGAGCGGCCACTGCACTCCAGTCTGGGCGACAGAGTGAGACTCCAACTCAAAAAAAAAAAAAAAAAGTTCTAAATAAATTAAAAAATCTCTGTCTTTCAAGTACTCTTTACAATGATAAGCAATAGAAAAGATATAAATATAACCAAGAAGACAAGGAAAAAGAGATAGAGGGGTGGGGGAAGAATATATGCATATAGCTTTTAACATTTTGGAAACAGGCAGGCAACAGAGTGAGTAATACACATCCTTAAATAGTCACAGATCAACTGAAGCCCAGGTGGAAATTGACCTGCTTGGCAGGACCTCTGAGAAGCTTCAGACTAGGACTGATATCAGGATTAATAATGATGATATTATAAAGTGAATTAATTAAAATTATGTATATGGAACTGAGACCTGTCTTGAGCCTCTGAAACCTCAGTGAATTAAGTCTTGTAGTTCAGTCTATACTCTGCCCAATACATACAGACCTAATAAAATGAGGGAATTTTAAAGTTTCAGTAGCAAGTATGGGTATATGTTCCCCACTTTATATACTTCCCTTTGTAGAAATTTGGGAGGTCTTTTTTTTTTTTTTTGGAAAGTCTATCTACCCCAGGTCTCCCAGCAGAAATGCAGATGGTTTGCAAAATATATAAGCATTCCATTTCAATTACCAAAAACACTAATCAAATAATTTAATAAAATACATAGCTGAGCTGGGTGGGGTCAAGATGGTGACAAAACTAGTCAGAGTGTGAGAGTCTCTGCAAACGCAAGTGTCCATAAAGACTGTCTGCATGATGGGGGGGTGTGCCATTGGATGCGTGAAAGCCTGTCTGAGGTACCTGCACCCAGGGCTCTCCTCTGGAGGTGACTGCAACCCACCAATGTCCTGAGATTAGATCCCCCAACATGTGGGATCATCTACAGTTCTCAGGGGTCTGTTGAGAGGAGGCAGCAGAGAACAGCTGCTCCTTACCACCTGGCATCTGGCACACACCATCACCTGCAGCAGCAGGACAGAGACTAGCAGCAGGAACTATAGAGAAGGCAGTGAAGAAACCTAGAACAGAGCCCCGTCACTTGTGAGGAGACTCTGACCAGCGCCATCTTCTCTGTCCCAGGACCAGGCAGAAACCTGAATTGCCCCACCCAGCTATGTCCAGACTCCAACCTGAGACTGAGAGGCTATCCTTACACCCCTCTGGGATCAACCAGAGGCCCCTCCCCCACAGTGGAACAGGCACAGAAAAGTCAGATCCAGGTAGGAACTTGACAACAGTGGCAGCAGCAGGCAAGTCCAGTGAGTCTGATCTGATTCATCCTCCTCCCACAGCAGTCCATGTGGTGTCAGACCCATGATGAAAACAGCACTGTCAGCCAGCACTAAGAATGAAGGGAATGGGCTGGAGACTGGAACTGCTTGCTAATATGGCGGCGGCCAAAAGCAGTACCAGCCAAAAGCAGCGCCAATGTTTGGAAAAGGAACGTAAAGTTCCAGAAATGGCCACAGAGTGAGGTTGTTTGTGTTTTTTTTGTTTGTTAGTTTTCTCTTCTCTCTTTCTTCCTGTTTTTGCTTACATTTTCAGATTTGCTTTGTTTCTGTTATTTTAATTATTTTTTAGATTTTCTGTTTGTTTATGGAAATTTTAAAGGGCAAGTGCATCAACAAGGCTTTGTTTGTTTGTTTGTATGATTGTTTGTATTTTTTTTCTGTCTTTGTTTCTTTGTTCATTTGTCAGTTGGTGCATCTCTCTGTTTTCCCTCTTCTTCTTTTGCTTCACTTTCCTTTCAGCTCCCTCTTTCCTTTTTCCATTCTTTTCCTTTTTCTTATGTCATTTTGCTTTCAGATGGTAAACATGCACCCATACTGCAGATTGTAAGGACAGATTTTAAGGCAGTGGGAAAGAGGTCAGTGGATACTGGAATCTGCAGAATGCTTCTGAACCACAATTTCCTCTTTAATCAAATCTCAAAACTGCAAAAAGCACAGCCCCTTACCCCCTGTCCAGTTTCAAAATTGAACAAATTCAAAAGGCATACATAAGGAAGGATAGGGGATTGAGCAAAAAGAAGTAAAAGCTATCCCCCCATCACCTAACAACAGAACTAAGGAGGAAAAATGAGGGAGGAAAACCTTCACAAATGAAGAAAACCAACAGAAAAATATGGATCTCATACAGACCCATGGGAAGACAACAACTGAGAATACAGAATTTGGAACTCAAACAATGAAAATCTCCAGAATGACTGGTCTCAAACACCACAAACCCATATATCAAGATATTAATAAAAAGAATAAATACAAATGAGGAGAGAAAAAAGAAAAGAATGACAGATTTGATAACTGAGATCACAGCAATACAGAATACAGTGAATGAAATAAATAACAAACTGATAAGCATGAAGAGTAGAATTAACCAAGCAAAAGAAAGAATCTCAGAACTTGAAGACCAAAATATGGAATTAACTCAGTTAAAAACAAAGAAAAGAACCTTAAAAAGACAGAACAAAGCTTCTGAGAGATGAGCAATTATATCAAGAGGCCAAATCTAGGATTAATTGGAATCCCTGAGGCAGATAGAGAGACAAAGACTACTCTGGAACAAAAATCCCATAAAATTATCCAAGAAAACTTCCCTTATCTCATCAGAGATATGATCATGCAAACACAAGAGATTCAGAAAACTCCTGCAAGATATCAAATGAGAAGACCAACGCCTAGACACATAGTAATTCACTTACACAAAGTAGGTTTAAAGGAAAAAATTCTGAAGGCATCAAGAGAGAAAGGTCAGACTACCTACTGGGGAAGTCCAATTAGAATCTTATCTACAGAAACACTTCAGGCTAGGGGAGACCGGAGCCCAATCTTCAAAGTTCTCAAAGAGAAACAATTTCAATCAAGAATTACCTACCCAGCTAAGATAAATTTAATCAGCAGTGGAGAATTAAAATCCTTCCTAGACATTTAATATCTAATCGTTTACTCTGCCTCCATACTATCTTTAAAAGAAAGACAAGAAAATGTTAAATACAGAAGAAAGAAAAAAAAAAAAGAATGGCCATGCTTTTTTCATGAATGCAGGAAAAAGATTGAAAACACACATTAATCAACCCAAAAATCAAAAGAAAGTCAACAAACAGCAGCAACAACAAACTCTATCAGAAGCTCATGACAGGGATAAACTCTCACATCTCAGCAATTAGCCTGAATGTGAATGGACTAAATGCACCATTGAAAAGACATAGAATGGCAAATTGGATAAAATATTATGATGTAGCAATATGCTGTCTCTAGGAGACTCATCTCACCGGAAAGAACACTCACAGCCTCAAAGTAAGAGAACGAAAACAAATTTTCAGGTGAACGGAACACAAATGAAAGCAGGAGTTGTGATCTTAATAGCAGGCAAAATACCCTTTGAGCTATCAAAAATTTGAAAAGATACAGATGGTCACTACATTACCATCAAAAAGAAATATCCATCCTAAACATATATGCATCCATGTAAAAGCACCAATTTTCATAAAGTAGCTTTCAGGGAAACTAAAATAAGATACTGGCTTTAACATTATTATAGCTAGGAACTTAAAACCCCACTAACATCCCAGACAGATCATTGAGACTCAATCAGGAGATCAGGAAATTCAATTTGATGCTTGACCAAATGGACTTAATAGTTACCTACAGAACACCCCACCCAACAAACACGGAATAGACATTCTACTCATCACAACATGAAATGTGCTCTAATATCAACCACATCCTTGACCAAGCATAAAAAAAATATCACAAGATTGAAATACAGCCATGCACCTTCTCTGACCACAGTGGAATAAATATAATTATCAGCACCAGCAAAAATCCCCCAAAACCCACAAAGACATGAACACTAAGCAGCATGGTGCTGAAAAACTCCTGGGTCAACATGGAAATTAAAACAGAAATTATAAGATTCCTGGAAACAAATGAAAATGAAGAAACATCTTATCAAAATCTCTGGGATGCCATGAAATCAGTAATAAGAAAAGAATTAGCCAGGCTCGGTGGCTCAGCCTGTAATCCCATGCCTTGGGAGGCTGAGGTGAGTGGATTGCCTGAGTCCGCAGGTTCGAGACCTGCCTGGGCAACTTGGCAAGACCTCATCTCTATAATAATTCAAAAAATTAGCCGGGTGTGGTAGCGCGCGCCTGTAGTTCCAGCTACTTGGAAGGCTGAGACGGAAGGATTGCCGGAGCCCAGCAGGTCGAGGTTGCAGTGGCTGGGAGCAGCCACTGCACTCCAGTCTCGGTGACAGAGTGAGATTCCAACTCAAAAAAAAAAAAAAAAGAAAGGAATTAATATCTCTACAAATGTACATGACGAAAATGGAAAGATAAAAAGTTTGCAGCCTAAAGAGTCACCTAAGGGAGATGGAAATACAAGACCACCAAAACTCTGACTTCAGCAGAAGAATCCAGATCACCAAAATAAAAGCCCAAATATGGGCCATAGAAGACAAAAAAATTAATGAAACAAAAAGCTGGTTCTTTGAAAGAATAAACAAGATTGATGGACTCCTAGCTAGACTGACCAAGAAAAAGAGAGAAAAATCTAAAATAAACAGAATCAGAAATGCAAAAGATCAAGTCACAAATGGCCCTAAAGAAATGCAAAAGATCATCAGATTACAATACACACTTGTGTGGAAACAAACTTTAAAATCTAAATGAAATAGAGAACTTTCTGACATCACACAACCCCTCCAGATTGAAACAAGAAGAAATTGAGACCCGAAATAGACCAATAACAACCCAGGAAATTGACTACGTCATAGGAAATCTACCTACAAAAAAAAAAAAAAAAAAAAAAGGCCCCAAACCAAATGACTTTCCAGCAGAATTCTATAAAACATACAAGGTAGAGCAGATACCGATCCTATTAAAAGTATTCAGTCAATTGAGAAAGCTGGAACTCTCCCCAAATCATTTTATAAAGCTTACATCACATTGATACCCAAATTGGGTAAAAATCCAACAAAGAGAACAACAGGCCAATATTCTTGATGAACATAAATGGTAAAATTCTCAACAAGATTCTGGTAAAGCAGATCCAACAACACATCTCAAAAATCATCCGTCATGACCAAGTAGGTTTCATCCCCGGGATGCAGGGTTGGTTCAACTTTTGTAAGACCATAAATGTAATTAAATACATCAACAGATCTAAAAAAGAAAAATCACATGATCATATCATTAGATGTGGAAAAAGTTTTAGATAAAATCCTACATTCCTTCTTGATAAAAAAGTTCTAGCACTTAGATATAGATGGAACTTACCTTAAAATGGTAAGAGCCATCTATGAGAAACCCACAACTAGCACACTGCTAAACAGACAGAAATTGGAACCATTTCCCCTGAAAACTGGAGTAAGAGAAGGATGCCCACACTCACCCCTCCTGTTCAACATGGTACTGGAAGTCCTAGCTAGAGAAATCACACAAGAGAAGGAAATCAGGGGTATCCAAATAGGAAAAAAGGAAGTTAAGCTATCCCTCTTTGCAAATGACATGGTTGTATACCTTGAAAACCCAAAAGAATATGTCAAAAACCTCGTTGCACTGATTAACGACTTTGGTAAAGTCTCTGGGTATAAAATAGATGTGCAAAGACAGTTGCATTCCTATGTACCAACAACAAACAAACAGAAACCCAACAAAAATCACAATTCCATTCACAATAGTCACAAAAAAAAATACCTTGACATCTTCTTAACCAGAGAAGTTAAATATGTTTACAATGAAAACTACAAAACACTGCTCAAAGAAATCAAAGATGACACAAACAAATGGAAAATATTCCATGCTCATGGATAGGAAGAATCAACATTGTTAAAAAGTCCATCCTGCCAAGGCAATCTCCAGATTTAACGCAATACCCTTTAAATTACAAGCAGCATTTTTCTCAGACCTAGAAATGACAATACAAAAATTCATATGGAAACATAAATGACCATGAATAGCCAAAAGAATCCTCAGGAAAAAAAAATAAGCAGGAGTATCACACTTCCAGACATTAAACTTTATTATAAGGCTACAATAATCAAACAGCCTGATATTGGTAGAACAGGCATATAGAACAAAATAGAGATTCTGGAAGCGAAACCTCAATTTCTCAGCCAACTCATCTTCGACAAAGCTTCCACCATTAACTACTGACAGAGGAGAACGTATTCAATAAACAGTGCTAGGGAAACTGGCTGACCACATGCAGAAGATTAAAACAAGACCCCTACTTATCACCATACACAAAAATTAGCTCTAAATGGACCAAAGGTCTAAATATAAAACATCAAACTATAAGAACATTAGAAAATGCAGAAGACACCCTTTTGAAAATTGGAACTGGCAACCAATTCCTGATAAAAAAAAAAACCCAAGTGCCCATGCCATAAAAGATAAGATAAACAAGTGGGACCTCATCAAACTGACAAGCTTCTGCAAAGCCAAAGAAACAATTTTAAAAATGGGGAGACAGCCCACAGACTGGGAAAAAAATATTTGCTAAGAATATATCTGAAAAAGGCCTAATGTCTAGGACCTACAAGGAACTCAAATATGCAGAAAAGAAAAAAGCAAATAGACCCATCGCAAAGTTGTCAAAATATATGAATAGACATTTCTCAAAAGAAGACATACTAGCAGCCAACAAATACATGAAAAAATGCTCAACCTCACTAGTCATCAAATAAATGCAAATTGAAACCACACTTAGATACCACCTAACTCCAGTCAGAATGGCCATCATCAATAACTCAATAAACAACAGATGCTGGAGAGGATGCATGGTCAAGAGAACACGTCTATACTGTTGGTGGGAGTGTAAACTAATGCAACTTCTGTGGAAAACAGTTGGGCAATTCCTAAAAGTTTCTAAAAAATCAACCTTCCATATGACCCTGCAACCCCCTTACTGGGAATATACTTGGAGGAACTCAAATCACTCTGTGAAAAAGGTATCTGCACCTGCACATACATGTTTACTGCAGCATTGTTCACAAGAGCAAAAAAACATGGAAGCAAATGTGCTGCCATTGAAAGAGGACTGGATAAAAAAATGTGGTACATATACACGATGGAATACTATGCATGCATATAGAAGGACAAAATTATGAACTTCACAGCAATTTCGATGAACTTAGAGTCTATAATACTGAGTGATCTATCACAGAAGCAAAGAATTGAGTATCACATGTTTTCACTCATAAGCGGACCTTTAACGATTATTATAATACTATAAGAAAGGGATTGACAGTAGTGGAAAACTGCCAGGGGAGTGTGGGGCACTCCTCATCAGCAAGGGTACCTGCATAATGAATATTTGTATACCTAACCCTGAATTGTACCCCACATCTTAAAAATAAACAATAAAAATAGATAAATATATATTATATATTTTAAAAATATACCTATACACCGATGGAATATTATGCAGCGTAAAGAATTAAAGAATGACAAACATATGAACTTCACAGCAACTTGGATGGATTTAGAGTCTATAATACTCAGTGATCTATCACAAAAACAAAGAACCAGAGTACCATATGTTCTCACTCATAAGCAGATCCTGAGCATTTACCATCATACTATAAGAAGGAGATTGCCAGTAGCGGAATACTGCCAAGGTCGCGAGAAGGAACATAACATCTATAAGGGTACATGATCTCAAACCAGGAAAAGTGGGGACCAAAGGGAGGCCTAAACCTTACCTGCATGATGTCCACTTGTATACCTAATCCTCAATAGTACCACACATCTTGAAAATAAAATATAAATTTAAAAAAATTAAGTGAAGCTGAACAGAGCCTCTCATAACAATGCTAACTGATACACTGAGGCCAATGGGCTAAGTTTTCCTAGAACATTTACCTAGTGGGAGAAGCTTGTGCTACAAGGGGCCTGACCTTCAAAATATAATTCTGGGATTCTTTGGGTCCCCCTCATAGAGCTTCAGGATTTATTTTGGCAGGAAAACCTGAACTGACCTGAAGTGACATGAGGCTAGCTAGATTCCCTATTGATCTCACTCTTGTGAATTTTCATAGATTTTGCTAAAGGACTACTATTGTGTTTGATAATGCAGGATTACTGCAGACTTTTCTGGGGTATTATGTGACACTTGGTATATGTTAGCTTTTGTGTCTTTAAAGTAAAAATTACTTTTACTTCTGAGTACCTGTGGTCCTTGGGGATTTGAATAAAGAATTGTGGAGGTATATCTGAATTTCTTGAGCACTTATTTCATACCTGACTGGAAACACAGGAAGACAGAATTTCAGTATAGTAGTAGAGAAAATAAAATAGTTGCAGGTTGTGAAAACTCTCAGAAATAAAGAAAGATAACTTTGGCATATTTTGAATAGGGATATCAAGGAAGACCTTTTGTATTATATCACAAGGAAATATTTTATATGTTCAATATCTTTAACCAATAACAAAACTGATACCAAATGTAGAGTGAAAAGCATGTGTGCATTTATACTTAGCTAAATTATGACATATGAATTTTGTCTCCTGGAAAATGTTTCTTCAAAAATGGTATTGTGTAATGGTCACACAGAGTTCCTATACTTACCTTATAAAGTCATAAATATTCAGCACATTTAAAAATGAATAAACCAAAATTTAAAGGCCATTTTTAAGTTCAATAATAGTCATTAAAACCAACAGTTATTTAAATATAGAGAAAAATTGTATTAGGTGCAGATAAATAGACAAGGTCTATTACACTGATAGGTTTAAGGCCAAAGAACAATTTTTCTCTTATAACTGAAAGGTCTAATGTGAGACTGCTGTTCAGATCATTGCATCCATTTAAGCCAATTTAAATGATGTTCCATCTGATTAGTGCAGTGAGTTAGAACAAAGTGTTAATAATCATGGTCACAGGTTACTGTAGAGCCCACATTTACCCCTCATAAAGAATTACTGCATTGCAGAGGTGTCTAACAGAGTGCAAGTCCATTATATTTTCACAGAACAACTCATATATATTTCTGTTTGTACACAACAACGGAATTTTGCTTTTGTATGTCTGAGTATTTTAAAGAAATGAAAAAAAATGAATCTGTCTCAGATCCCCAGATCACCTGACAATTTTCATTTCACAGACACACACACACCACACACACACACATGCACGCACACACACAGACATGATAACTACCTGAATCTAAATAGCTTTAACTTTAGGACTTAGCACCTGTTAAAGGCCCTTTAGAAATTTTTGTTTGTCTCTTTTCCTCATAGTAATGCATTTATATGATAGCTGATAAACTTCAATGTTTAAATATAATAGCTTATATTTACTTAACACAAGAGGTATCATGCACTTTTCTAAGTATTTGAAGTGTATTTATTATTGTAAACCTTACATCATTCTTATGAGGTAAGTCCTCATAACCCTGTTTTAATATTAGTGTTTTATAGATGAAAAATGAGGAAACTGAGACACAGAAAGAGTTTAAGTAACTCGTTCCAGGTCCCATCATATTAAAAAAATGTAGTGTTGGCCAGGCATGGAGGCTCAAGACTGTAATCCCAGAAATTTAGGAGGCTGAGGAGATAGGATTGCCTGAGTCCAGTGGTTTGAGACAAACCTGGGAACCTTGGTGAGACCTCATCTCTATGATTTATCACAAAAGTAGCTGGGACTAGTAGTGCAGGCCTGTAGTTCTAGCTACTTGGAAGGCTGAGGTGGAAGGATTGCCTGAGCCCAGTGTATGAATTCTGGGATGGTCATGAGCATGCCACTGACTCCAACCTGGGCCACAGAGTGAGACTCTGACTCAAAAAAATAAAAAATAAATAAAAAATAAAAATCTGAGCTAAGATAATCCAGTCCCAGATCCATGTTTTTAATTATGGTAACATACAACACAGGAAGTTTCCACCTCTGAGTAAAAGTAATGACATTAACTATTCCTTTCTTTGTAAACACTGAGAAAATCGACCAAATTAGGTATGGATTTGCTTAAGTTATCTAATATGTCATGTTGTTGTGAGGAATTATCTTCTTAATGCACCATTCGAATGTAACAGTGAATATTTTGTCTTTCCAGCATCCATTTTGTAGAAGCCATTCATTCGGATAGATTAATTCCTTCCACAGAAGGGAACTCTGATTGGTTTAAATTAATTGGGTTGTTAACACCTCTATTATTACATGTAATGGATCAGTCAAGATAAGTCTAAAGCTATCCATATCATAGCATATCACTTTTTTTGGCATATCATATGGTATTGTTAGAAAAAAATCTATTTAAAGTGGTATTTTCCTGGGAAATATCAACATTTGCTGTATGTTTCATCACAGTCAGCTGTAACAGCTGGTACATAAACTTTGAGTGACCCTCCAGCATGACAGACCCTCATGGACCAAAGTGAAGGCACTTTCCTAACCAATGAACAATGGAACTTTTTTTTAACAAAGTAAGGACTTCATCTTGCTTCCCTTTCTGGGTATGAATGAAGACTTATTTTCCCCAGATTGCAGCTGGCAGCCATCTAGGAGGGCAAATAGTCTAAGAGTAAAATTATGTGGTTGCCAAGCCAGAAAGAAACAGAAACTTTGATGACAAGGCTCATGGTTGATGACAGGCCCAACATGCCCTGCCTCTATCGCAACTCTACATCTCCTGGCTCTACAATCATAAAATTCTCACTGTAACACCCATTTGTCTTACCAGAAACAGAAAGTGTCATAACTGATCCAGATGCCAATTTATCTAAATACTTCGAGTTTCTTATTCGTTTTAGCCAAGTTGGAATTTCATAATTTTTAAATTTTGCAAGAAGCCATCTTTTTAATTCTAAGCATGTGAAGATTAAGAATGGATGTAACTTTGTGTACCAAATAGTAATACAATTTAATAGCTACATTCAATAAACCTCATGGAGCCGGGCTCGGTGGCTCAGCCTGTAATCCCGCGCCTTTGGGAGGCTGAGGTGAGTGGATTGCCTGAGCCCGCGGGTTCGAGACCCGCCTGGGCAAGCGAGACCTCATCTCTACAATAAATAAAAAAATCAGCCGGGC
>CAUYQG010261684.1:0-25645 GCA_963574415.1 Tarsius wallacei | reverse complement strand
AAAGTCCAACAAATTTGGCCACACAAGACAAATATATAAAAATCAATAGTTTTCCCAATATACCAATAATAACTTCATAGTAAAATTTGTAGTTTTTAGAAAAATATTGAGAACTGCTATTATTTTTTCTAGATATATTATCAAGAAAAAATATTTTTTCTACCATATGTTCGGAATAATTTAAAAGAAAGTCTGAATAAATTACCAGAAGTCTGCATGTTCCTGCAAGTGTAGACAGAAGATATTGATTTCTTGCGACTTGTGTACAGGTTAAACATTCCAATTCAAACCTTAAGTTTGCAACTAATAAAATAATTTTTAACAATGCAAATAATTGAAATAATATAAATATAATAATTACAAAGAAGTGCTTTATAAAGAACAGCAATTAAAGAAAACAAGATTGCCAAGGCAATAAACTACACTCTCAAAATAGATGGTTTCGATTTTAGTAAAATACACGCAACATATATGACAGTTAAAAATTTAATTTGAAAAAGGCTAAGATCCCAGTGGTCAACTGAAAAACAAATATAACCAGAAATTCATGAAAGAGAAAACTCAAATAACCAAAATATATAGAGCGCCCAAACAATCTAATAGCAAAAAACACCACCATCAACAAATAATTTGATTCGAAATGGGCAAAAGATCTGAATAGACATTTCTCAAAAGAAGACATAAAAGTGAACAACAGGAATACGAAAAAAATGATCAACATCACTAATTACCAGAGAAATGCACATAAAAAACACAATAAATATCACCTCACCCCCAGTTAAAATGGTTTTTATCTAAAATACAGGAAATAATTAATGCCAGTGAGGATGTGAAGAAAGGGGAACTCTTACTTTGTTGGTAAATTATTATAGCCACAATATGAAGATTCCTCAAAAAACTAAAATTTAACTATCATATGTTCCAGCAATTCCACTGGTGGGTACATATCTAAAAGGAAGAAAATTAGTATGTTGAGCAGCACTATTCACAGTAGCCAAGATATAAAATCATCTGAGGTGTCTATCAGTAGATAAATGGATTAAAATGTGACACACACGCAAAATGGATTATTTAGTCATAAAATAGAATAAAATCATGTTATTTGCAGCAACATGGACGGAACTGGAGGATACAATGTTAAGTGAAATAAACCAGGCACAGGAAGACAAATTTAGCATGTTCTCACTCATGTGTGGGAACTAAAAACAAACAAAAAATGATCCCATGAAGACAGAGAGTAGGATGATGATTACTGAAGTGAGAGGATTGCCTGAGCCCACGGGTTCGAGACCAACCTGGGCAACTTGATGAGACCTCGTTTCTACAATAAATCAAAACATCTAGCCAGGCATGGTGGCGTGCATCTGTCATTCCAGCTACTTGGAAGGCTGAGACAGAAGAATCACCTGAGCACAGGAGGTCGAGGCCGTGGTGGCTGTGAGCGTGCCACTGCACTCCAGCCTGGGCAACAGAATGAGACTCCAACTCAAAAAAAGAAAAGAAAAGAATGATGATGATTACCAGGGGCTAGAAAGGATGGTGGGGAAGGAAAGATAAAGTAGGGATGGTTAATGGGTACAAAAATACTGACAGATAAAAGATCAATAAGATCTAGTGTTCAGTAACACAATAGGGTGACTATAGTTCACAATAGTTTATTGTATATTTCAAAATAACTAGGGGAGTGGAATTGGAAAGTTCCTAACACAAAGAAATAAGTGTTTAGGATGATGACAATCCCAATTACCCTGATTTAAACATTACGTATTGTATGCTTGTATCAAAATATAACATGTACCTCATAAATATGTACAATTATTATTTATGTATCCATACAAATTAAAAATTAAATAAAGAATCATACCTAGTAATTAAAGAAGTGGGCATTAAACTATGAAATGCTAATCTTAGCCTATTAAATTTGCAAATATAATACTGGTAGCGTTGGTAGAGTTGTAATAAAACAGTTCATTGACAATGGAAGTGTAATAATTTTCTTGAGTATGATCTGAAAATGTGGAGGTAAGCAGAAAAGAACAGAAGACATAAGAGAGAGGAAGAAATACAGAAAATAGAGCACAGCAAGTTGGTCGGATTCTGTAGTGTTTTCTTCTGAATAATTTTCTGTATCTCTCAAATTGTGTATAGTAAGCATGTATTATACAAATGAAGGAAAAAAATAACATAAATATTACTTTTAACTAACTTAAAAGTAGAATGAGAGGTTGAACTAGAAAATATCTAAATGTCCTCATAACTATAAATTATTCTAACATTCTAATGGTGTCACCATTCAGCTGTCCATAATTATTACATAAATGGAGGGGATCCATATAGATTTAAAACATTTTAATACTATAGAAGATCTACCGTGAATTTAAATCTTTATATCCTTCATCAAGCTTGATGGTAAATCTTTAACTTTCTTCTAAAAGTATAAAGTGGATTATAAAGGAAGTCTTCCCAGTTATTTCAATTTATATTAATAGGCAAATAATTGTTTAGGACACATCTGAATATCTCTACAAATCATTTACACTCCTCAATTAGAAAACCAAGTCTTATAAGTTATATTTAACAAACACACTTGAAATATCTGTAAAAGAAATCTTTTGTATATAGCCTGACTATCTGGGCAGTGCATAATGATAAATTGACAAAGACTTATATTATTTGCTTTTTTTTCAAAAAGGAGTGATTTTTGTAATTTTGCTTTAATTTGATTTTTTAAAAAACAAAAATTTGGATTTTAAGTGGAGTGAGGGATGCTAAGACGTTGTTTTCCATTCAATTGTTGAGGTAGAGAAAAGTAACAGTTACTCATCAATTTGTCTATTTATTATTACACAATGTGATCATTGATTTTTGTCTCTTTTGAAAACAAATAAATCTGTATATTGTCACTATACATAATCGATAATTATACAAAGAAATACACTTGTTAGGGGAAAAGTAAGCAGAAGATCTGTTAAATGGCAGTAAAGTTAAATTGTGGACCCCTAAACAGGCTTTCAAATAAATCTGACAACTAATTGACCCCGTGTGTTTAATCCTCTTGTTAAGACACAGGCAATAAATCTGTCCGCTTACTTTAGTAAAATAATATCTGAGGTGCAATTGATGGGTTTGGATTTTATCTTGAGTCCATTTGTCTCATCTCTTCCTTATCTGATAGTTTAAAACTGAAATTTCATCATTTTCATATGAGTTCACTATTCTTTAGGAATCCGTAGGGAATACCATCAAAATTTGCTTACCTAGTCCCAGTAAAGGTAAGATTGCTTTAGGGAGAATATTTCTTAGAATAGAAACTCCATTACTTCCATCTATTGTCAAGGTAATCTTTTACTACAGAGACAAATTCCCAATCTAATTAATCATCACTCTGACTTTCAGTACATAAAAATTAGAAGAATTTTGCAGTTTACTATATACTCGTATTTGTAAAATGTGAGCTAGGCATATCTAACTGATTCTGTGAGATTGTTTCTGCGTTCTTCTAACTATTCTCTTTAACACTCTGTGTTTGCCTCAGACACACGTTGGAGTCAAACAATACTGTGACTCATCGTAAAAATTATTTGATTAATCACTTAAAATTTTAAAGTCCAATTCATAGTAAAATTCTTCTTTTTTTATTCAATCCTTTGCAGTTTTCCAAATTACTTTATCCATGTTCATAAAAAAAAAGTCTGTGATGCATCCTAATTTATACCATTGTGTTCAGTCTTGTTTAGGTTTTCATATTAACAGATGCTTTGAGGTCATTATCATGTCTTAAACGACCTTTCTTTAAGCTGAATGCCAACTCTTTACATTTTCTTATATAACCTCTCCTTCTAGATACATTTTTTTACTCTTCTTGAGAACTCTCTGCTGTTTCCAATTCTTTTTTTTCAATAAATTCTGAGAATTTCTGTAATATATCAATCCATGTAGTATTTTCATATGAACCAAGCACAGAACACAGGTTGGATTCCATGGTGGAGATAAATTGGTGAATAACAACCTAGTTGGTACCAAAAACGTCTTGAGTTTCTCTCCCTCTTTTGGTGCAGCCACCCCCATTTCCCAGTCATTTGATTTCTATGCAGCAATAGTGAGTGACTGGTTCTCACCCTGAGATGCACAATGATTTGACTATGTTACTGCTATAGATGTTTTCATAATTTCAATATCTTTCAACGGAGTTTTGTTTTGGTCCCATGTATATATTTTTGGTTTCAATACATAGTTTTTCTAATGTATCAAAGTCACCGTGAAATCACTGGTGCCATGGTGCAAAATTTCAATTGCTAACTTCAATTTAGCAACTCACATGCTGGATCTCATTTGAATAATAATTTTCATTAATCTTCCATCTTAATCCACTCAATCAATAATTTCGTTCTTCAGATACATTGTGCCCAGAACCCATTGACTCGATTTGTTTCATTCTCTTCTTAAGACATAGGCAGGTGTAGGTTTCGAAGTAGCATCTGAGGCCCTTAGAGAAGTAATTTTACACACTCAGGTGCTTCTTGGCTTTACCAGTTTTAATCACCCATGGAAAGAGGACATACTAAGACAACCAGAGAAGCCAAGATACATCAAAACAGACTAAAGTAGGGATAAAGAATAGGGACTCTGAAAAAGGGTTAACAGCATACAGCTGGCTTTCTTGGGACCATAAATATTTTCAGAAGACATTTATGAACTTAACCAGACACTGTTTACTGCTCTCCTCTTCTAACTAGCACTGACGCATCCAATTATAATGCAGAATGGGTGATGAATTCAGTTTGGCTTAATGAGACAGAAAACACAAAGTAAGAGTGGCTGAAGTGAGAAATGATTTGTCTCTCACAAGTAGACACAGTATGATGGCTCCACAATCACTAGGAAACCAGGCCATTCTCAGCACTTGACAGCAACCTTGAGGACCAAGATGGCTGCCCGAACTCTAGCAACAGGTCCCCATGGAGTCAGAAGGAAAGAGAAGGGGCTGAAATGCATGCTTCCTCCTTCTATAGAGCCTTTCTAGAAGATTTCTAGACCACTTCTGTTCACATCACTTTGGCTAGAATTTAATTCTACAGCCATACCAACTGTGAAAGAGGTTAGTGAATTGGAGTTTTAGTGTGGGAAATTGCGTCTCCAGCTAGCATTTGGAAAGTCTATGATGAAGAAAGAAGGGTGAATGAATATTGAGGGAAAACCATCATTATCTACCAGAGAACCAATTATTTTGGTTAAATAATGATTTAAATAATTTAATGACACATGAAATATGACCACCTCCTCTTCTTATATTTAGTCCAGTTTTTCCTCAATGGAGTCTGATTGATTCATTTTGCCCTAAAAAGTAGTAACAAAAGACAATAATTGCAGAAAGATATATCACTGAATATAATATCTACATTTATCATAGACACCATAAGTATGTATTCATAGAAATCACACTAAATGACCTATACACAGCATTTCAAAGTATAGTTCAGTTCATGAAAACTGATTACTTAATTGTAAGTAATATTTGATAAGTGCATGAAAATGTTCATCTCTACCCTGACTGTACTTTAGCATCACCTGGGGAGTTTGTCTTGTTGCTGTTAATACGTATAATTCCAATGCCCAGCAAACACCTAAGACCAATTAATCCAGAATCTGGAGGGTGTAGGAAAGGAGAGTGGGACCCAGGTTTCTGTGTCTTTTAAAAGCACTATTCAGCAACAGCTAACGAAGCCTTCAAATATAAGCATTAAGCCATGCAGCACTGATGCTTTTAATTGCACTCAAGAGTAAAGTGCAATTAAGAAAATCTGTGATGTGATTGATCTCTCTGTATATGGAACGCTTTTGCACTAAATAAAGTAAGTCACTAAGGTGAATTAAATACATTTCAGATTCTCCTTTGAAATCAGACACCTTTTTTTCCCTCCAGGTTAATTATATAAAGTAATTGCAATGATATATTGCATAGTGACAGAATTCTTTTTTAAGTACAAAAGGAGGGAAGGCTGAGGCAGAAAATATACTATTTAATTGAGACCTTTTATTTCTTCACAAAGGTTGTTTTCACTCTATCTGTTGGCACCAGGTGGTTGGGTATCTCAGCACTACTATGGGTAAATTCTTTCCACTATTCAGGCTTCTTGGTACTTCCAGGCTCTTTAGATGAAAGGAACAAGTATGGAAGGCTAAAACCTTCCCCCCCAAAAAACAATGTAGGGGAAAAGATCCATGATCAGGCATGCAAAACCTTGGTGTCTAAGTCTAGACCCACTCCTAATGACAATAGACTTCATCTTTTTTTTTTTTCCAAAGTAATTTTATATAAAGCATCTTATTAGGGAAACATAAAAACAGTGAAATATGCAGGACAGATGTTGTCATTCCCATTTGACAGATGAAGAAACCAAGAATCACAAGGCTTAAGTGATTGGAAATTCCAGTTAAAGTAATTGCCAGACATACACAGGAAGTCAGTGCACAAGTGTATTCATTACATGGACATATTAAATAGTGGTGGGGATTAGGTATCAGGTGGTCCGTTGACAATATGACTTCAAATAACTCACTCTGTCTGAAGCAAGGTGTCCTCATCTACGAAACACTGGCATTCGACCAGAGGTGTCCCGGTCTCTTTCTATGTCCAGGATCTTCAGTTTCTACCCAGTAGTTAGCAGTCATCCCACTTGGAAAGAAAATCACTAACTTAGATTTCCTGTCCAAATAATTGCATCATACCTCCCCTGACCATAGGTCATACCAAAATAGCAGCAATGACTAGAGGGAAAATTCTCAATTTGAACCTCTCCTGGGTCCCCCTGACAATTCAAATACATTCAATGAAGGAAATGTGGTTAGAGTGCATTCAGAGTTTATGCGCTTAATACAGAAAACACCTGGCATGAGTAGCTTCTTTTGTGATCTCCAGTGAGAACCATTGCTCAAAACTTTCAAGGCTTCTATTGGTCATGGGATAGATAGCGTTCCAATGGTCCAAAAACAAAGCCAACTTCAGAATGGGTCGTAGACATGCTGAGGTTCTAAGGGGGTAAATCTCACAAGAATGACAACACTGAAAATCAATAAAGAAACCCAGACTAGAAATCTATGACATTTAATGTGAGGCAGGTCTGCAGTGCATCTCAGTTGCCAGAATTGAGAACCATGGATGTGGTTGTGGGGGTTAACACACATCCTCAAAGATGGGGCCAAGGTACTTGAGATTTGAGAGCTATAGGCAATGTGGTAAGGACTCTGAGCAAGCAATTGCGGAAGGTTAACTGGAAAAACATTGAGTCTAGGAAAGTACATTAAAAAAAAATTAGAACACCAAAACGACCCATTGGCAGCTGAAAGGAAAATTGGTCATTAGACTCAGAAGAGAATGAAGTTAAGATGAGCAACTTGGCCAGGTGCGGTGGCTCATGCCTATAATCCCAGCACTTTGGGAGGCCGAAGTGAGAGGATTGCCTGAGACCACAGGTTCGAGACCAGCCTGGGCAACTTTGCGAGACCTCATCTCTACAATAAATCAAAAAAAAATCAGCCAGGTATGGTGACATGCACCTGTAGTTCCAACTACTTGGAAGGCTAAAGTGGAAGGATCGCCTGAGCCCAGCAGATCTAGACTGCGGTGGCCGTGGCCATGGCCATGCCACTGGACTCCAGCCTGGGTAACACAGTGAGACTCCAACTCAAAAAGAGATGGACAACTTGAGCAAATTGTGCACTGAATATTCCTCCTATTGCTTACGAAGGAATCCCAGATTTACTCAGGGCTTCAAAATGCCCTGTCAGAAGTATTCAGATTCATTGCCTCTCTTGCATGGGCAGGCAGGGACTCATGGAGGGCAGGGGAAGCAGGGTCATGAGATAGTTCTGTCCTATGTGGGGCAGGCAGAAACCCTTGAAGGTGCCATCTTCTCCCAGATAAGAAAAACAGAAGCCTCTGAAGAAGGCAGGCTGCTGGCCCTTCCTCTTGCTCCAACCTGGAGGTTGGACATGATGCGAGAGCCCAAAGCCTCCTTGCAGCCATGAGGTGGTAAATGCGAAGACAAAAGCCATAAAGTAAGTATGGGCCAGAATGACAAGAGGACAGAATGACAGGAGGATCCTGGGACACAGAAACATCATAGAACCACTAGACCATTCTACACTTTGTGTTATAAAAGAAATAAACCCCACTTGACTAAGCCGCCCTATATGCAGACTATCATATTCAATAAGCCAAATAGCTCATTAATTATAGTACCGCGATACTTCATGACTCTGCAATGCTGAAGAATTAAAAAGCCTGGAGACACTGTACAACAGAACATTTCCTGTGCATCCAAGTTCTGCTCATAAGAGCCAACTACATGCCTCTCCATGATAACATAATCTCTCTTGAGATAAAAAAAAAAAAAAAAAATCAAACATCTTTAAGGAGCCAGATGAGATGCAGAACTTTAAGACATATCCTAGCATATCCTTCCTGAGTGTTCATGTCATTTCTATAAACAATGGAGGAAAGCTAGAAAGGGACTAAAATTAGAATCATGCCAGAGCCCTGACATTTCAGATGATATTAAAACTACAAACTGGCACTTATAAATGATGAGAAACACACAGGAGACAAACACATCTGCCTCGTGGAGCTGATTAAAGTTTGAAAGGAAGCCTTAAGACTCAGCAGTTACAGATAATGCCTGAAGAATTTCAGATTAGTTCAAGAGAGACAAATAGGAAAATGCTATTTTTCCAGCTCGTAAAGAGGTATTAAAGCCCAAACACCTGGCTGCTGGAATAAATCAACTTCCTCTGGGCTAGATTATATTTCTTTCTAGCTGTGAGTAGCATTTGACTTCTGTATGGATTGGCCAGAGCAGATCAATAGTGTGGCTGAGCTTGATAATGTCTAGCGGGGCACTGTAAGTATTTGCAGGCTGTGGCATAGAGATGAGGGAAAATACAAAAAAGAAAAGTCCCCTTTAGCCCAAGAGTTATTTTTATTAGGTCAACCCAGACCTCCACAGGAGTTCAGTGCAGAGAAGCTGCCAGCAAAGCTTTCAAATGCACATTTACCCAGGAGTGCACTTTAGTCATCCTTTTACTTTCCATCCTAAGAGATGACCTTTCGCTTCTCATAGACTCACGGTGTCATGAAGCCTGATTAAGGGCTATCACCAAGTCTGACCCCGGAGCTGACTATGGCCTCACCACTGCTGACTCAGGGCAGACCATCTGAGCCCACATCCGAGCAACGAGCTGACCCTACAGCATCCCCAAGACACTATCAACCTCCAACGCACCAAATGAACAAACGAAATCCAGTTGCATGTGCACAGACAGTGATCAAACTGTGAGGGTGAAACAGGCTTTGAAACAAAGAACTGTCTCACAAGTGGACTCTGAACAATTATCATATTGTAAGAAAGGGATTGGCAGTAGTGGGAAACTGCCAGGGCAGGGAGGAGGGCACACCTCATCAATAAGAGTACCTGATCTCAAACCAGATGAAATGGGGACTAAAGTGAGACCCAAACTTTACCTACACAATGAATGTTTGTATACCTAACCCTGAATTGTACCCCAAAACTTTAAAATTAAAAAGGAATATACATATGTAAAGGATTTTTTCTTTGGTTGCATGTCTGTGGTCAAAAATTATGTTAGGAAGCTTCTACTTTAACAAAAATGGAAAGCACTCTATTGAAAGAAACTTGAATGTTAATTGTAACTGTTCTAAGTAGATTTGTTTTCATTAGCATTGTTCTATTCTTTGGGAAGAAGGGTAGCTTATTGTAAAAGTGAGACAGACTTTGATTGGAACGCCAAGTTTCCTCAAAACTAGGTGTGTGGCCTTAATGCGTTCACCAACATCACAGAATCTCAGTATCGACGTGTGAAAAAAAGCATCATGACAGCTTTCTAGGAAATCAGGGAAGACTAAATGCAATGACATCTGCAAAGGGCCCGGCATTTTGGTAGTTGTGATTAGTAATAGTTGCAGTGCAGTTATTATTGGCAATCCTTAAAATGTGAATCACTTCCTCCATGAGAAAAATATAGGTTCAAGATAAAGTCATTACCATAAAAAAAAAAAAAAAACAGTTTAGATCATTTAAAAAGGAATTCTGATCCTTGATCTGAGAATTACAAAACACATTGACATAGGAACAGTCTGGCTTACTCCAAGCAGAGACAAAGATCTGTTAGACCAGGGGAGGGCATCGCTCTTGGATTCAGGGTAGGAGCAGAACCCACCTCTAAGCAAGCACTAAAAGTGCATTTCCCCAGACCAGGCATGGCCTGCGACTGAAGTAATGGAGAGTGAGCTAGACAGAATGAAACAAACTCAATAGTATGATGTCAATAGTATAATAGGGAGTCAGGGTAGAGGGTGGAGGAGGAACTATGTGCCTGGCATACCTGGGTCCTAAATGCCACAAGGTCTTGAAACAATAATGAGTATTTGCTGAACAAAGATCTGGAGTACCAAGAGACAGACAGAGACATACGAACAATAGCTTATTATTGAGCACTCAACATCAGTGCAGTTAAACTCATTATCTCATTTAACCTTCATGATAAAATTATAAGCATTCATATGAGCAAACTGATGTTGAAAACAGTTGAGTCCCTTAGGTCATAAAAGTGTTTTCTGAACAGATATGAACTTTTCTTATCATGAGAGACTTCTATTCCTTTCAATTTCACAAGAAACCTGCTCCCTCCAGCCTGCTCCTTGGCTACATAGAACATCTTTATTGTGGCAGGTAACTTGGGTCCTATCTTAATATATTGAGTCCCATTTGTGCTCCAAACCTATCTGATTCCAAATTCCCAACCAAAACCTGCCTGTGGCCTGTCTTGTTTCTTCATGACAAAGACACTCTGGTAACTGGATAATTTGATAAACATGGTTATACTAACACAAGCAAAGATCATATTTTTTATGTCCCGAAGAACAAATTCTAAGTCAGAAATTGTCAGAGTAGTCTGCAGCAACCCTAGAAATCCACAAGAACTTTCTGTTGATTGTCCATAAGACCAAAACTATTTTCTATGTAACACTAAGATACTGTTTGTTACTTTCTTTGATGTGATGGGCTCATTGGGTTAACTTTTGAGAAAATATCTATCAAATACCAAAGTCTGAAACTGTAGTTTGTCTTTCCACCATTTTTTCAGTAAAAACGTTATTCTGCAAAAACGTGATAGCTCAGCTCACAACTCAAAGAACAGCTCAAGGTCTTTTCTTGGAGATGAACACCGTACTTCAGATTATATTCTTACTTGTCATTTCAACAAATAGAATTATATATTTTTTAATACTAAAGGGTTGAGACTTAATAGAATGTATAATTTGTGTTGTTGCTTCATCATGGAACTACTTTAAGTGAAACTGTTTTTGTGTGTTTCTTTGCTTTTACTGTGAGTGTGTGGTGGTAAAGATTGTCATGACTGTTAGTACTCTGGTGTCACCACTTTGATTGGTACAAAGGCAGCAGTTTTCTCACTATGATTTGGCAACATCAGTGCATAAGTCAACCCAGAGAAAACGGCAAATTTGTTGCCAGTGATAACACTTGACTTTCCTAGAGAGAAATGAAAACTTGTATCACCACTGAGAACTTCCCAATACTTAAAGATTTATCCGGCACTCTTTCCTTTTAGAGACTTGTCCATGCCAGGCCTTTCTGGTACGAAACTTCCCCCTATCTTTTTTTTGTTCCTTGTTTCCTCTCTTCTTTCTCTAATAAACTTTGTTTTGAAACTTTTTTTTAAAACAAAAATTTTTCTGATGAAATGAGTAGTGATATTGTCAAATGCGATGTTTATATGTTGTACTATAAAATATGACAATTGGAAGATCTTCATAACTCTATGAACCAATATTTCTTAAATTAGCAGTGAATTGTTTTATAAAATCTTGCATGAATAAAAGCTATTTGAACTGCAAGACCACTGAATTTTACAGTAACAG
Source organism: Tarsius wallacei (assembly GCA_963574415.1). Classification (NCBI taxonomy): domain Eukaryota; kingdom Metazoa; phylum Chordata; class Mammalia; order Primates; family Tarsiidae; genus Tarsius; species Tarsius wallacei. The sequence goes on along the minus strand of CAUYQG010261684.1, from coordinate 13,686 downwards.
TTCCCAAAGAGCTCAGTGGTATGACCAGATTACACATTGTGATTCACCTTTAAAAATCTATCACTTGTCCCACTTGTCAAATATTGATGAAGTATCAAATAAGTATTTTCACAATTACCTATGAAGGCTATTGAAATGTTTCCTCATTTTCAACTACCCATCTGTGTGAGACTGAGTATTCATATACTTCAACCAAAACATGATATTGCAACAGATGAATTGCAGCAGGAAATTACCTGGGGGGAGGTACACCTCACCAACAAGGGTACCTGCGTAATGAACACTTGTATACCTAACCCTGAATTGTACCCCATATATTTTTTTTTTTTTGAGTTGGAGTCTCACTCTGTCACCCAGACTGGAAAGCAGTGGCCGCTCCCGGCCACTGCAGCCTCGACCTGCTGGGCTCCAGCGATCCTTCTACCTCAGCCTCCCAAGTAGCTAGAACTACAGGCACATACTAACACACCCGGCTAATTTTGATTTATTGTAGAGATGAGGTCTCCCCAAGTTGCCCAGGCGGATCTCGAACCGGCGGGCTCAGGCAATCCACTCACCTCAGCCTCCCAAGGCGCGGGATTACAGGCTGAGCCACCAAGCCCAGCTTGTACCCCATATCTTTAAAATTTTAAAAAAATGTTTAAATGAGATCCTCTTTTCTATCAAACCAGACATTAAAGAGATTTCAAGAATGTAAAGCAATGCCACTTTTCTCACTGAAATTTTGTTTCAGTAAACATGATTATCTTTAACAAAAAGATGCTATCTATATTACCATATAATGAGTTTATTAATGACATCTTAAATCAATTAATGGATATGTTTAAATTTTCTCAATTTTAATTCCTAGTTCAGTAAATATCAATAGATATTAAGCCATATGAACAAAAGCTCATTAGGGTCCTCATGAAATTTTAAGAGTAGAAAAGACCTGTGATGATGAAATTTGAAATCTACCACCTTAACAAAAAGTAAGTACTCAAAAAGCAGTGTTTGATAAACTAGGTCTTTTGTAACTTGTGTGAATAATTCAGGATCTCTTCAATGACAGGGAGAATAATAGCCATCAAAGACATTCAAGTCCTAATTCCCAGAACTAGATGTTACCTTCTGTAGAGAAAGGGAATTCAGGTTGCAGATGGAATTAAGTTTGCTAAACTGTATTCAGACAATCCAGGTAGGCCTTATATAACCACAGTGATCCTTAAATGTGAAAGAGTGAAAAAGAGTCAGCAGCAGAGTGATGCGTTATCAGAAAAACTCCACCAACCACTGCTGGCTTTGCAGATGGTGGAGGGGAGGGTCACAAGCCAAGGGTGCAGCAACCTCTAGAAGCTGGAAATTGCAAGAAAAGAGATCTTTCCCTGGGCTTCCTGAAAGGAACACAGCCCTGCCAACACCTTAATTCTAACCCAGTAGTACTCACTTTGTACTTCTGACTTTCAGACTGTGACGACAAATTTGTTTTGCTTTAAGCCACTGACAATGTTGAATTTTATCCAAACTGTGTGATCTTGGAAAATAGCTAATGTTATAATAAGAAATTCCTCCTTTTCTTTGTGCTCCGGGAAATGACTTACCGCAAAAGATTTCTCTTCCCCATACGACTTAGGTGAAACTCAAGAATACCTCCTTGTTTACCTAGGACAAGACCAGACACAGACCCTCCAAATTCCCCTATTTTGCCTCATAAATGATTAGCTGAGCTGTTTTGTTCACATTGTTACTTGGAACACAACGCATGTTAACCAAACTTTGGCTAAGTTTCTCTCCATCCCTCAGGCCACCCTCAACCAGAGCCAGCACACAGCTCCTTCTTCACATCCTCTCCTCAGGGTAAAACATCCTCCAATCTACTGTCCTAGCATGCTATCTCCTCATTCATTTCATTCCCCATGCCTATTCCTTCCTCATCTTATTTATTCCTCCTTGTAAAAGAAAAGCCTTTTTCTGCCTGACCTGAGGCACAGGTAGACGTCATAGTCACCACATTCTCCCTTTTGTAGTAGTCCTTCACACCTCTCTCAATAATCCTTTCTAACAAAGTGTGTCTCTCTGTCTAAGTCTGCATTCATTTTTCACCTAACACCCCCAAGTTGGTGGTCATATGTTATAGCAGCCATAATAAGCTAATACATTTGCTAACTTCAGCCAAAAGCTGCTGGCTTCCCAAGTCATCTTGGGAGAGTGAACAAAGCAGGAACAGAAGATAATAAGATAATAACATTCTTTTCTTTTCTTTTTTTTCTTTTCTTGAGTTGGAGTCTCACTCTTGTCACCCAAGCAGGAGTGCAGTGGCATGCTCACAACCACCACAGCCTCGACCTACTGGGTTCAGGAGGCAATCCTTCTGCCTCAGCCTTCCAAGTAGTTGGAACTACAGATGCACACTGCCACGGCCGGTTAGTTTTTGTGATTTTTGTGATTTATTGTAGAGGCGAGGTCTCACTAAGTTGCCCAGGCTGGTCTCAAACCCCTGGGCTCAGGCAATCCTCTCGCCTCAGCCTCCCAAAGTGCTGGGATTACAGGCTGAGTCACTACGCCCAGTCAATTTTCTACTCAGTTGTGGTTTCTATCAAATGCCTCGTATGATGTTCTACCAGTGGTGGTGAAGATTTGAAGGAGGTTACCAAGATCAGGATTCTTGATCAGTCAAATGGATGGTCCCTTGATCCAAACTTATAGGTGGCATAGGTGGGGATCTCAAAGAACTCCCCTTAAATTCTTCAGTGGCCCAGAGCCCAGTCCATCACTTCCCAGGAGAATTCCTCAATAATCCAAATAATAGCAGTGTATTTTGACCTTTAGGACCCTCCCTTACGATACAAGTCTGTGTGTAAGAACTCTTATTTTACTTAGAAAATAAAAAAGTAAAATTTGGAAAATGAACTCAAACACATCATTCTCTAGGGAGGAAAAAAGGAAAAAGACTCTCCTCTGGGTTATAACATTGTGAACCCCTTATAGAGAGTACTGCATGACTGATGGTGTTTGCAAGGATATTCGTTGAATAGGAATGACTTTGTTTTCCTTTTTTGTGCTATTTTGAGTATTAAGAGGTGCAAGGCAGGCAAGATAGCTGACATGTTGCAAAATGAAGCCCTTTACTTAAGAAAGCAATCTTTATCTCCTAAAAAGTCATCCTGATGAACCAGATGTTTGAGTAATGTTGGCAGCTATTTTTATATCTTCAGTTGTCATTTTTCACTTGAAAGTTTAAAACTGAAGAAGCAAAAGGGCTCACTGAGTTTCCTTAGTAGCAGGCAGAGCCTAGATAGTGAGTCAGCCACGCACACATACAATGATACACACACACACACACACACACACACACACACACACACACACACACACACACTTCTATCATGCCCTACATCACCGCAACAGTCGGCTTCCCAGCCTTCCCTGTTGAAATCCACAGGTTGCAAGTTTTACCCACCCAGAACATACACTACTGGGTGAGGAATCATTGCTGTACCAAAGACAACAAACACACTCCCACTTTAGCTGTCTCCAGCTTTTCCACACAGTAGGTAGAAATCGAGATTTCTGGCTTATCATCCAATAAAATGCAGAGTAGGAAATTTAGAGTATTTCAGGAAGGTTTTAAATGGGGAGACTACCCACAGCTGCACTCCTGGCCATATTTTATTACTATTCAGTTCCTCTCTTGGAGCTCAGCAACCTGGTTTGCTTTCCCCCGCAGCTTGAAATCTGCAGGATGCCTTTCCCAGTCCAGTGGCCTGCGGCAGGGGCCATGGCCCTTCTCCAAGGAGCACGTGGGACAGCACACGTGCTGTTTCCAACAAGCCACCTGCCAAAACTGTGTCTTACCCCCATGTGAGGGGCAGAGGTTTTGGAGGAAAGTTAGGAAAGACAAGAGAGAACAAAGAAAAGGCAGGGTAAACTCTGTATGTACATGGACAATCTCCCATTCCCTGGCCCAGCTTTGATTCCTGAATACGCAGAGGATTCCTAACCTGTGGTCCCAGAGTGGGTTTTGACAACGAGATAGTTTCCTGCCATTAGATGCTAAATCAGGAGAGGGGTAGCTTTTATCAGATGCACAATAAAAAGTTAAAAACCATCTTAGCAGAGGTTAAAAAAAATCTTCTTTAAACTCTCCAGCATGACTCAAACTATTAAAAAATAATCTCTCTCATACCTGTTTTTTAAATTCAGTTGTAACCAAATGAAAGTTTCTTTTTTTATTTCCTGTGTTCAAGAAAAAAAAGTATACACACACACACACACACACACACACACACACACACAAAGAGAGGAAAAAACAAGGAAGGAGAGAGGAAAAAAACAAAAATTGGCATGTAGGACAAATTAGCCAGCTAGATAAAGGTAAAAGCTAGAGAATAAAGAAAAATCGTTTGTTGGTTTTTTTTAGAAAATTTGTTTTTAAAAGAAGATCAAGTAAGGAATTGCTATAATACTAAAGTTTGAGAACTAAAATATTACCTATTCCGATATGCTTTTTTATTTTATTTCTTTGAGTTGGGGTCTCACTCTGTCACCCAGACCGGAGGTCAGTGGCACCATCATGGCTCACAGCAGCCTTGAACTCCTGAGCTCAGGTGATCCTTCCACCTCAGCCTCCCAAGTAGCTGGGTCTACAGACCTATGCTACCACACATTTGGCTAATTTTTAATTTTTTTTATAGACAAGGTCGCCCTATGTTGCCCAGATTGGTCTTGAACTCCTGGGCTTGGGCTATGCTCCCACCTCAGCCTCCTAAAGTGCTGGGATTACAGTCATGAGCCACCATGCCTGGCCCAACAATAAGTGAAAGCCATTAGTGATTTATCAAAGACTATACGGCTAAACTGTTGCCCAGTCACTTCTTCTTGCATCTCACAACCAGCAGCAAGACATCTGTCCAGGGCAAGTGGAGAGAGGATGAGTCATTAAGCAAAGGCATCACCAGCTGGGTCCTTAATAGGCTCCTTACAGAAGACATTTCCCCCCAAGTTTGCCCTTAAAGATAGAACAGGGGTACAAAAGCATAGAGTGGCCGAGGAATAAACACTGAACAAATTAAATAAAAGATTTTTACACTTGTATTTGGTGCTGTTTATTTGGTCTGATTGTTCTTCTTTCTACTCACCACTATGCCCTATGAATTAAAATAATTGAGCTAATAAGTATGCTTGCATTTTGCTTAATGTCAATTCAGGTGTTTTGTGTTCTTCTTCAGCATCTGTGTACATGTTAGTGTTTAAAAGGGTGTTCTTAAAAAGAAAGGTGTTTTTAGAGAGCATTAAACTACCTAGTCAGACAGGCTGGAATGCCAGGGCCATGGTTTATGGTCCTAGGAGCCTCTGGTCCTTGTCTGTGACCCACACACACACACTCGCAGTCTCCAGCATAGTCTTTGACATTTTTCTTGCCATGCTCACAAGGAATGTTGGCAAGGCAAGCATCCAAGTTTCCTGGGTTGCAGACTCACACCTCCTGGTCTTTGGCCCTGCTGCCCACCTCTCTCTGGAATGCCCTTTCTCCCTTGTCTCCCCAGAGAACATCTGCTCATAGTTCTTTCTCCCTGACCCCACCACAGGCAGAAATGGTTCCCCTCTTCCTCGTGACCCCCTAGACACAGGGAACGCTGATGGTGAGGACCATGTCTTATTTGTCTTTGTTACCCAGCAACTGACAGAGGTTCCGACAAACAGAAAAAAGTCTCTGTGTAATGGTCGAAAGAAAGCTTTAATGGACTCTGAATGTATTCACCTGACAAGCATTTGCTGATCACTACTGTGTACCAGGTCTGTACTATGAGGAAGGAATATAAAAGTGAATAAGCCCCGGTTTCTGTTACAAAGTTCTCTTAGTCAGATTTGAATGCAAATCTATCACCCTCCATGGGAGAAAAAAATATCTAAGTTTATTCCCTTCTGATCATAGGTAAGAGGCAACATTTTCATGGGACCAGAGTTATTCTACTATTTGTAGAGGAACTCACTTGACTGCGTATCCTATCCATGCCTAATGAAGTTTTAATAATCTGATATGTTTAAAGATGAATTCAAGTTAACAGAGGTTTGAAGATATTAGGCTTCAGTAGAGAAAATACAAGAGAGAAAGGAAGAAAATTAAATCTGAGAAAGAGAAGAATAAAAAAGATAATCAAATTTTACAGTAGGAGATTTTGTTCTATTTCTTTGTCTCAAAGTGAATCAAAGTGAAAACTAAAAGGAGAATTTCCATTTATTCTTTAGAAAATCCACAACTGGCCCAGGAGGCCAGGCACGTCCTCAGTTCCCACCTCAAGACTTCATTTATAGCATTCTCCTATTTTTAAAAATGGATTTCTGTAAAATGTTTCATAATGTGGATTGGTTTCTTTGGGGTCTGCCTCTGCACTATGGCTGCATAAAAAAAGACATTAATAACTTCTCCGTTAATGGGTTTTTCAGAGTCTCCAAAGACTCACCTTGTACATTATAACTTCCTCCCACTTAGCCCCTTGGCTATATCTTGATTGCCCTTGTAAGGCATCTTCAGGACATATTGCTTAAGTTAAAGATTATCCTTATAAGAAATAACTTCTCATACTATGCACAGCACACACTCAGGAAACAGCAGAGCTGAAATGCCACCATTTCATGTGTCATTTTACCTTCGTCCTGTGAAACGCTCAGCTCCGAGAGGGGCTGACCCTGCCCAGTAAATGAAGAATTTCAATGACAGAGGCAGCTGAGGCTGTATTCCAGACTTAAGAGGTGACTTTGAACTGGTTATTGCATATTTTTGTCCTTTGCCAAGACGCTCTAGTCGACTCACCCAATCATCAGTTTTATGGGGTGAGGTAGAATTCCCAGAAAATTATTGTTCCCTCTTGAAACTTGTAGAAGAGGGAAAAAAGACTCCATAAAATCATAGTTTTCTCAGTGTTTATGTGTGTATATATGAAATGTATAAGTATATATAAGGTTTTATATATATATGCATATATATAAAATGTACAGATATATATAATACAAAATATATATGTATCTTATATGTATAAGGTATACAGATATAAAAGGTAGTCTTGAAATTAGTTTCAAATTTTGCTACATAAGAACTATGGCAACATAGGATGTAAATTATTAGAGGGCAGAAACCAGGACAGGCTCGGTTTTGTCAAGGTTGCCCGTCTTAAAGTGCTGACCTTTTCCGGTTCAGAGGTCAAGCTTGTATCTCCCTTAAAAAAAAAAAAAAAAAAAAAAAACTGTCGTTGCTACCAGGTGCTTTAGCTTAGCAAATCAAACCTGAATTCAGATGTAAAAAGCAAAGGTCTCATGACTCTTCCTGCTAAAGTAGTTATTCATCTTTTATGAGTTACAGATAGCTTTAAGAACGTTTAATGTAAGGAGGTACACACATGCACACAAGTTTGCTTGTGGTTTCTGGAGGACCGCAGGCCCTGACAGCTAACTCAAGCGTCTCTACTCTTGAAAAAAAAAAAGATAGATAAATAGATAGATAGATATAGATATAGATCTATATTTTTTTTTGAGGCTGAAATGCAGTAGCATGCTCACTGCCACTCCAGCGTACATCCGCTGGGCTCAGGCGATCCTTTCACCTCAGCCTTCCAAATAGCTGGAACTACAGGCGCATAGCACCATTCCCAGCTATTTTTTTTTATTTATTGTAGAGACGAGGTCTTGCCAAGTTGCCCCGGCTGTTCTCGAACCCATGGGCTCAGACAATCCCCTCACCCCGCCTCCCAAAGTGCTTGAATGACAGGCTTGAGCCACCGCTACTCTTGAAAATATTTTTAAAAGCAGCTTGCCTTTCTCCTCATATCCTGCCCTTTTGTTCCCAGGTGGACTGTTCTTTGCTTCGATTTGGTCTCTGCCAAACAGATTGTGCTTGTTCCATAAGTCACCACCGAAATTATCTGGTACGTGCAGTGGTAGTTGTGTGCCTCACCATGCTGTCCTTAGAGAAGTGACAGTCTGGTTAACAAAGCAGCACTGGTTTTAGATAGATGACAAAGCATTTGTGGCACTGAGATCAGTTTCAAAACAAACGGCTGTCTTGGGCTACTCACCACTCTGTCATGAGACTGTCAGGAGCTACCCGAGCATCACTGGCATCCAAGGAAGCCTGGCCAACTGGCACTCACAAGAGATGACATCCATCAACAGCATCAATCTCTGCAGGCCTCTGAGTACTACACCCCACGTTCAAACGCAAAGCATGATAGAAGAGACATCCTGGTGCGGCAGCTGCAAATTAGTGGCAGGCAATGAAAAGTTGATTCCAAAATTTGGATTCAAGGTTATGTTGCAGTACAGCATGACAACTGAAAGAGCAGACTTTAAACCCCAACAGGTCTCATCTGCCACTTACCTGCCCTTTCAAACCATGCTTTTCCTCAGGTTCTTCTTATAGAATTTTTAAAAATTCTCCATTTTATCAGGGTTACTGTAAGTGGCAAATATAATGGCAGTAAATACAGGTTTAAAAAAAAAAGCTTTACACAGTACCTATCAATGATTACGTTTGCTCAAGAGATTCAGAAATGGAACAGTAAATGCAAGTAAACTCTTATAAAAGGAAGTCATATGTAAGTTCTTTCTGAGAATTACATCATGGTGTATTAACAGGCTGCCATAACAAAAGCCCACAAACAGGGTGGCTTAAACAACAGAAACTGATTTCTCACTGTTCTGGAGACTAAAAGTCCAAGATCAAATTGCCAGATGACTGGGCCCAGCTTCTGGTTTGCAGATGGCTGCCACCCCCCTGTGTCCTCACATAGGAGGAAGCAGGGACAGAGAGAGAGATTTCACTCTCTGGTGTCTTTTCTTAGAAGGTCACTGATCCTAACCGGAGCCCCACCCTTATGACATTATTTAACCTTAATAACTCCGAAAGGTCCTTTCTTCAAATACATTCACATAAGTGGTAAGGGCTTCAGTATATGAATTTAGGACGAATACAACTCAATCCACTGTAAATGGTAATCGATTTCATGTATTCTTAGAAATTTGAGAAAAGAGACCAAACCTAAGATAGTATCTCTCATCCACAAATGTTATAAATTTTGAAGTGAGAAAGATAAAAACTCTGAATTGAGAAAGCTTATGTAAAATACATTTCTCCTCCTCTGTGTTTCAGCGGGAGTCATGCCAAGTATAGAAATTCTTCAACATTTGACCCACCGTGTGAGGATATTTGTACAACGTGAGGGTTGGACTATGGACCCAAATGTTCAGGGAGTAGGGGCAGAGAAGTTGGACTCACCAGCACTTGCGGCCTGCCCTACACCAGTCATTTCTCTGAAGGATTATAAAAGCCAGAGAAAATATGCTAAGAATCATGGGGCACTGAGAGTGCAGAAGTAAAGGGTTGTCTTCTGAATTGGGGAAAACCTGCCTAGTTTTCTGCTACATCTCCATGGTTTTCCTTTTTCTTCTGACTCACTCTGGTGAACCTAAAATGTGAGGGAAAATATCCCTTTGCATTTCTGTGCTTCTCTGCCTGTGCTTATGCTGTCCCTTTGGCCTAAATCCCATTCCCCACTTCACTGAGGGGCAAAATTGTTCTTCAAATCTCAGGGCAGTAACACTTACTCTCTCTCTGTAATTTCTCATAAGTGTCTTAGCTGGTCAGCATTCTTTCTCTCTTACCCCGGTATCCTAATACACTTCCTTCACACTGATCTGTGAAATTTTAGCAAGTTTTTTTTTTAACTTCTCCATGACTTGTTTCCTCACCTACAAAATGGGTATAATCTTGACATGTATCTCATAGATGTGTGATCATGAGTGAAATAAATGTCAAGTATTTAATCATACAACATATTATAGCTTCTTAAGACATCTTAACTTATTGTTATTATAATATATTGTTTGTAACTTGTGCATTTCACATATCTTGAACAACTTTTCAGGCCTCATTGCTTGTATTAACTGCAAAAAATTTATAGAACTACATAAAGATAACTAAGGAGGGTTACAATTATAGATGACATGGTTTTTAAAAATGTGGAACTGAATTTATGATTCACTGACAAATTTCTTGTTTTCACCTATAAATCATTATTCTTTTAAAATTGATCCGTTTGAGGCATAATTTACATTCAATAAAATGCACTCATTTTATGTGTAAAACTTGATGTATTTGACAAACGTATGCACCATTGTAACCACCAGCACACATGAGATATAGAACACTTCTGTAACCCCCAAAAGGCCCCTTGTATCCTCATCCACTCAAGCCTCTCTACCCACACCAAGAAAATTAGTAACCTACTTTCAACCACTGCAGATTAGTTTTTACCTGATCTATAATGTTATATAAATCAAATCAAATTATGGCTTTTTCTGGCTCAGATGAATGGTTCTGAGATGCTACATATTGCTAAATGTATTATTATTGTTGAATCTACCATTAGTTCATTTTTTTATTGATGAGTATATTCCACTGGATGAATATATGACAATTTGTATACAACACCTGTAGATGGACATTTGGTTGTCTCTATCTTTTATCCATCATGAATAAAGCCACCATAAACATTTCAATACAAGTCTTTATGTAGACATATATTTTCATTTCTCTTGGAGTGAATGCTAGTTAATATGGCAAGTGTATATTTGTTAGAGACTGCCAGGTTATTTTCAATTTTGATTTACCCCTAGCAATGCATGAGTTCCATTTCTTAATAGTATCACCAATATTTGATGTATTAAGTCTTTATTTTTTGCCATTCTAAGAGGTATACAGTGGTATTTTACTATTTATATTTATATTTTCCATTTATAGTTTCCATTTATATTTTCCTGATGACTAATTATGTCGGTCATCTTTTCATGTGTTTCTTGGCCATTCATATATCATCTTGTAGGAAGTGCATTTTCAAATATTTTTTCTTGTTATTAAGTTGTAGAAATTTTTTATGTCTTCTAAATATAAGTCCCTGGGAGACACATGTATTGTAATATATTCTCCCAGTCTTTGATTTGCAATTCATTTGATTAATGATGTCTTTTGAAAAACAGCTTTTAGATACAGTTCAATTAATTATTGTTTCTTATATTTAGTTTTTGTGTTCTAAGGAATGTTTGCTGGCTGGGTTCAGTGGCTCAGCCTGTAATCCCCGGACTTTGGAAGGCCGAGGCAAGAGGATTGCCTGAGCACGCGGGTTTGAGACCCATCCCAGTAACTTGGCGAGACCTCGTCTCTACAATAAAAAAAAAAAAAAATTAGCCAGGCATGGTAGCATGTGCCTGTAGTTCCAGCTACTTGGAAGACTGAGGTGGAAGGATCACCAGAATCCAGCAGGTCAAGGCTGAGGTGGCCGGGAGCGTGCCACTGCCCTCCAGCCTAGGTGACAGAGTGAGACTCCAACTCAAAAAAAAAATTTAAAAAAAGAAATGTTTGCTTACCTCAATGTCAGAAACATTTTCTTGCATGCTTTTATCTAGTAGTTTTATGGTATTAGCTTTAACATTTAGCCCTATGGTCCATTTAAAGTATATTTTTGTGTAAGTTTCAAGTTAATGGTTGAAGTTCAGTTTTTCTTGCACAAACATTTAGTTCTTTCAGAACATTTTTTTTAAATAGTGATTTTTCCCTATTGAACAACTGTGGCACATTTTTTGAAAATCAATTGGCCATATATTTGCGGGTTTACTTTTAGGCACAATATTCTGTTTCATTGTTCTAAGTGTCTATTCTTATGTCAATACAACTGTCTTAAATACTACAAAGTCTTGAAATCAGACCACATAAGTGATTCACTTTCATTCTGCTTATTCAAAAATTTTTTAGCTATTTTTCAGCACTGTCCACTGGATATTTTTGTGATGTTAAAAATGTTCCATGTTTGTACTGTCCAATACAATATCCACTAGCTACATGTGACAAACAGCATTTAAAATTTTGGATTGTGTAACTAAGAAACTGAATTGTAATTGTCCTTAATTTAGATTCAACTTTAAATAGTTATATGTGACTAGTGGCTACCACACTGTACAAATAAGTTATTTGCATTTCCATAGAAATTTTAGAATCACTTTATGATTTTCTACCAAAAGAAAAAAAATGTTTCCTAGGATTTTGACTGGGATTGCATACAATCTATAGGTCAATGGGAAACTTTTATATCTTAATATATAAAGTCCAAAAATCTAAATAAGTCTCCCCATTTATTTAGATCCTCTTTAATTGCTTTTTGTGGTGCTTTGCAGATTTCTGTACATAGGTCTGATACCCTGCCTTCATCCGTTCTGGCTGTTGTAACAAAATACCACAGACTGGGTCACTTATAAACAGCAGAAATTTATTTCTCACAGTTTTGGAGGCTAAAAAGCTCAGGAACAAAGTGCCAGCAGATGCAGTGTCTGGTGAGATTCAGATTCTGCTTTCCAGTTCATGGAAACACCTTCTAGCTGTATCCTCTCATGGTGGAATGGCCAGCTGAGTTTCCTCAGACCCCTTTTATAAGGGTACTGAGTCCATTCAGTAGGGCTCCACCCTCACGATCCATCACTTCCCAAAGGCTCCACCTCCTCATACCATCACCTTGGGGGCTAGGAATTCAACATATGAATTTTGGGGGAATATCAACATGCAAACCAGAGTGCACGTGTTTTGTCTAATTTATTTCTAAGTATTTTGTGCTTTTCTATGCTATAGTAAATGGCATTTTTATTTCTCTTTTTTCAATTCTTGTGGTTAAAACATAGAAACAAAGCTGATTTTTGTATATTACACATATAATCTGCATCCTTACTAAAAGTTCGCTCATTCATTCTAGTATATGTTTTGTAAATTGTAGATTTCTGAGACTTTTGTACATGTCTATTCATATCATCTACATAAAAAGCCACTTTTACTTCTTCCTTTTCAATCCAAGGTCTTATGCTTTTCTTATACTATTGCACCACATAGAATCTCTACTACAATATCGAATTTTAGTGATGGAAATGGCTGTCCTTGTCTTGTTCCTGTCTTAGGGGCATAACTTCAGTAGAGATGACTGAAGTATGTTTTTTCTTAGAAACTTTTTATTAGGTGGAAGAATTTTCTTTTCACCCTTAGCATACTGAGAGTTTCCATGAATGAATGTCATACTTTGTGAAATTATTTTCTTCAGCTATCAAGATGACATATGAGTTTTCTTTTATAGTATATCAACATAATAATTGCATTGATTTATATCCAACCACTAAACCAACTTTGCATTCCAGAGATAAACTCTTCTTGGTTATGATAGTATTTTGCTAAAAATTTTTGTATTTTATGTTCATGGATGTATTCACTGTAATTCATGCTTGCCATGTGTCTGATGAGAAACCAGTGGTCTTTACTTTTTTGACTTTGTTCTCCTGTATGTTTTCTCTCTTGCTTCTTTTGGGGGGGTGGGAATTGGAGTCTCAGCCGGGCTCGGTGGCTCAGCCTGTAATCCCGCGCTTTGGGAGGCCGAGGTGAGTGGATTGCCTGAGCCCTCGGGTTCGAGACCCGCCCGGGCAACTTGGCGAGACCTCATCTCTACAATAAATCAAAAAAATCAGCCGGGCGTGGTAGCGCGCGCCTGTAGTTCCAGCTACTCGGATGGCTGAGGCGGAAGGATCGCCGGAGCCCAGCAGGTGGAGGGTGCGGTGGCCGGTAGCGTGCCACTGCACTCCAGTCTGGGCGACAGAGTGAGCCTCCAACTCAAAAAAAAAAAGGAA